>JAOTQE010063643.1:0-18159 GCA_025631205.1 Nesometra sesokonis
TTTTTTATTAAAACAATCATTTTTGGTTTAAAAAATAGTTTTTACACCGCTTGAATACTTTAATATGTTTTGAAATCACCAGGTCCGCGCTTCTACTGTGATTTTGGGGTTTAAAAGCCTTCTACCATTAATTGCTCTACCACTAGTGGGATACATCACATTAAAATTCTAAGATATTTTTATAGTTTTGAGGCAGTTCGGAAGAGAAAATTAGCCAAAACCAATTTTAAATGTTTAGAATGCTCATTCATACACACTACATTATTATTGAAAAAAATGAAGATCTTAAATAAAAAAAAATAACTGTATTATGATGCCCATAACAGGAATCGAACTCACAACCTCCACCTTACTAGAACGGTCTTGTTAAACGATACCTCCATTTCTATTTTTGGGTTCCCGGTAAAGCGCGTATTTGGTTTTGTGGATCTATAGACAACACCCTGGTGCGTAACTTAAAAAAAGGGCAATGAACTTGTTGGAAATGTTGTCCAAATTAAATTTTCCATTGGGATACCTAACTTTAGGAGGGGTTAATCCTGTTAACCACCCCAGTAAATCTGGCCTATTAACAACTGCTACAATTTGGAAAACACTTACCATATTACAAAAATTAAATGTGACATTACTTTGTTGACTCTTTTATTAATTGAAGTTACTAGAATCAATACTGTTTGCATATTAATCTTAGCTAGTTTAAATGGAAAAAGACCTGCGCCGACATCCTACGAAATCTCACTCCGTTAAACCAACTCTCTGAGTCACTGAGGTTTATCGCTACTGGGTGACTTTTACCGCTGTTGGGCAGCCCGCATTCGTACCAGAAATGTGACCCAAAGAATTTAAACAATTCTCATATGTTGTGACAGTACCATAAACTTGGTTTTCTTCCCATAAATGTTTAATCCAATGCGAATGAGGCTTTAGTGAACTACTGAGTGGCTTTATATTAAAAAATAGGTTTGATCTATTTTGCAATTGTAGTATTTTTTATTGTATTATATTAAATATTTGTTCATGTTCATTTCAATATGTATTTGCGCAGCGGCGGCGGGGGTGACGGCAGCGGCAGCAGCAGCACCGGCGGCGGTGGTGGCAAGCAGCAAGCAGCAGCAGCAGCAACAACAACAACAACAACAACAAAAACAACAACATCAACAACAACATCAACAAAAATAATAATACATAATGTACTTTTGATTAAGAATAGTTAGGTGTTATACATTTTTTTTATTTTTGAAGATTTACTACAACTGAATAGTCAGAGCCTATATAGTTGTTGAACTTTGAAGACTTACCCAACCACAGGTGCATAGTCGGAGCCTATGTTTGCTTCAAGAAGGGCTTTATAGAAAGGAGATGTTGGACCAGACACCAGGAGGGAGCCTAGAACACTTGCAGCGAAAGATTCAAATGGATCTGTGACACTGTTAAGACATAAAATCAAAAGGTAAAGTACATATAAAGTTCATACTGTGTCAGTGTGTACTGCAATGTGTATGTAACTACAACAATGCTCTTAGAATTTTACTAGCGAGGCAAATAGTATGCCTTCCTCCAGGAAGTCGCATTATCTGTAAAAAAACATTTTGACTAAATGATCAAAACATTTTATTTTTTCTCCTAAGAAAATTACTAAAATAATTCAAAATTTGTTCATGTATGTTTTGTAGAAGAATAGCATCATCATTTGTTGTGGTAATTACTAATTAAGGCGACTGATTGTGCCATCAGGAGTAGTGTAAGCCAAGATTTAAAATTTAAAAAAATGTAGATAGTAAGCCATTTCATAGTTTAAACTGAGCATGTCCAAGATTAAAGTTAAGTCATAAAAGCAGAGTCACGGCCATTTCTACCTTTGCAGTGGCATGGTGACTTCTCAACTCAATTCACTGCACCTCGCCGCTGTAAGGATAGGAATTACGACCATGGTTCCACTTCTATGACTTGACTTTGGTAAGGCACATGTGCAGTTGAAACCGTGAAATGGTTTATGCCCTTTCCTGGAGGAGGGCAGTATAAGTTGTGATACCAGAGCTATGTTTATTGAAGTAGGATTACCCACTTTAAGAAAACCAATATATTAAATGCAGGTTTCAAAAAAATCAAAGAATGAATTAATGAAGTGCATTTTTAATAGAAATGAAAGAACCAGAAACATGTAATTTTCAATCAAACCACTATGATATGTTCACCAATTCTTTAGGTTTACAATCTTACTTTACATGACAGCTCCCTCTGTTGAAATTACAGCTCCCTTGTTGAGACATTGACATCACCAACTTCACCAGCTTTATATAAAAACACACCACCAGCCTAAAGTAACTAGCAAGGGTATGTTCAGATCTATGACTTAAGGGTATTGTAACGTATGTTGCATAATATAAGCCCTTTAAAGTTCAACTGTGAATGTATGTTACATTGATCAAAGCATACAAAAACTCATTACCACTGCAATGCCTACTGTCAAAATATAGGCATTTTTAACTGGAATGGAAGTTTTTGTACAATGTGGCCTTACTTGATCATGGTTAAGCTGCCAACTATCATGACAATTATCCAGGCCATGCAGCTCTAACATTTAAAATCAAGCTTTCCAGCCAACGATCATAACCAGTACATAGGCTGCTTGTAGGTCATAATTTAGAATCAGAGGTTTACACAAAGCCTTCTTACCTTCCTAATAAATAACTGACACTAATGGTTGTTTGCTTCTTTGGATCTGCTGCCATTGGGTCAAGGGCACAATAAACCTCTTCTTCTCTCTGCCAAAATATGAATAAATTTCCATTTTAATATTGAAATAATAATTGAAGTTATATATAGTGGTTTACCAAAAATACAAAACATTTTTCAACATACTTTTTCTACATTTCATAGGATCACAATATGTCAGCTATGGTCATCCTTGGATCAAGATTATCGCACCAAGATTATATATATGAATGTAAAATACAAAGAAAGAGCCATGACACTGGTGGATGGCACTTTTAGTTCTCAAATGTAAAGTCTGGTGTGCACTTGAGGAATTTTGATCAGCAAAGTGTCATGGGAGGTACACTGCTTACTAAAATTTGATGCATACTGTAATCAAAGTACCTCGTGTTACACTTTTTCAACTAAAAATTTAACACACGAGGCAAACAAACTGTATCCAGTTTCACTTTGCTAAGCAAAATTTCTCAAGTGTGCACCAGGCTTTGCATTTACCAACACAAGTGTAATCACCAAATTATAAGACTAAATACTCTTTTCATGTTTAACTTCCTCTATGGTTTAACACCTCTGGTTAATCCTAATATACTCATCTGACTCACTCTTCCTATTCCAACCTATTGTGTATTTTACATATTAAACATGTATGTACTGAAGAGCCATGTCTTTTTTTAGCCTCTACACTTTTAAATCCTATCACCACTGATCCAGAATACCACTCACCTTCAACTCTTTCTAATTGAGTTTCTAACTATTTTGAGGTATCTATTTATTTATCCCAATGGTTTTTAAAATGCCAGTTGCAAGTTATGTTGTTATGCATTATAATTGTTATTGTTATTATTATATAATATAATATACAGTATCAATAAATATTTAAATCTTGCGGTATACCACAAGTGTAGTTCAGTGATTTTTCAATCAATATAATTTGATTATTCTCAAGACTATCAGATATACACAGGGATGTAATTATGCAGGGTGGAGGTGGGTGGGGCCACCCACCTTAAAATTGTTCCACCCACCCTAAAGCTTATTTTAAGGCCTTCCACCCAGCCTAAATTCAACCTGCCACCCTCCCTAAGTCTCTAAAAAAGGTAAAAATACTATTTTTAGTCATCATGTCACCCACCATTACATTGTTGCTGGCCCACCCTTGGATTTTTCTAACTACATCCCGGTACACCATACAAAGGCTGTATTAATTTATCGCTCAATATTTGACATCAGTTAGTATTCTTTACCGGTTTTGTCCATCTTATCTCATCTGGTACCACAGTGTCTGGTTGAATCCTTCCAAACCTACTCAACACCTGCTCATTTATCTGTTGTAAGCTTGCTTCTAATGGTAAATCCCCATATGTATAAAATCTATTGAAAAACAATGAAAAATATAAACTTATACAAACATAGTGAAAGTGCCTACAGTATAAAAAAAGAATAAATAAATAAATATAAATAAATATATAAACTAGATTGAGATTCAAATTGTATAGTAAGTGATCGTATTTATATAATCACTCAATGAATTTATTGCATGTTCACTAGGCCTACACCTGTACGTATAATGCATGCCAGTAAGTTGTCTTACAATGAACAATGGCACAGTTTGATGATAAAATTATTATACTTATCCTAGTAATTTTTTTTTATATTTTGTCTTTTTGGATGCACCATTATTAGGCCAGGAGGACATCGAGATGGGTGTCATCCGAATCTGAAATTTGTCACACCACTTTTTTATGCTATATTTTAGTATGGTGATTCCCGCTATATATGTTATACGGGCAGTTAGTGGGGTATTTTCGAAAAAATCAGACTTACATACGTTATTTTTACCTACCTGTGGCTCCGCTGAGGCTCGATCCCATCTCATGTGATTTCAACAAGGAGGTGGCTATAATAATGCTACGCCATACATGCCTTATAAAAACGTAATAAAGAAATGACAAGCCCAAGAATAACTAACTTTATTACAATATATTACTTTACAATATATTCTATTTTATTACTAGGAATACTTTAAACAGTCAAACAAACATATATATTTATTTTTAAAGCAAACAATCCACCGTAAAATTAAAATAGAAAACAGCCTCCCATAAAAAACTACGCCCTCTATCGGTAAATAATTATTGTAAATCCAACGTATTTATTTTAGTTTGTTGCCTATAATATTTGCAAGATTAAAATTTAGGAAATGACAGATTTGTGTATAAGAACTTATTTTCAGTTGCGTATTCAGGGGTGCTCAAACACCCCCTTCGGAAGCAAAAAACACTAAAAACAATAAAACTCAGGGGCGCAGACAGAGGGGGTCGGGGGGTCAGGACCCCCCTAAAATTTTGAGGAAAAAAATTTTTCTAGCCAAAACTTGAAGAATATTATAATATAGCATGAATTGTAAACCAGTCATCATACAGACTGAAACTCAACTTCACTTAATCTATTTCAATAAAAAGAATCGAGGAAAAGGAAATGATGTTTTTTTTTGGCTCATCAAAACCAAACCGGCAACCACGCCCACCCAAATCCTGGTGCCACCACTGCTGACCCCCCCCCCTTTCATTCCATCCTGGCTGCGCCCCTGAAACTAGGATACAAAAGTGAAAATCTGGGTCTCAAGTACAGTGGAATAAGCATAGGCCTAAAATGAGTATACTGAGAGGTTGAACCACCACAAAAGTAGAAATCACACTATAAAGAACGTGTCAATGGAGCGCCAATAGAGGAAAAATTTGTTTATAATATGATCGATGATGATGCTGTTGTTGTTGTTGTTGTTAATAACGATGATGATGATGATGGTGGTGATGGTGATGATGATGGTGATAATGATGATGATGATGATGATGATGATGATGATGATGGCGATGACGACGATGATGATAATGATAGTAATGATGAAGAAGATGATGATGATGATGACGAAGACGACGATGATGATGATGGTAATGATGATGATGATGATGATGATGATGATGATGGTGATCTTCAATCTCTCTGTCTTCAAAGTCATCAATACTGTCAACTGTCATTAAATTCATCTGAATTTTGGGGTAGGAGAAGATCACATACTGTACATTCTCTGGGTAACATTCGTCGCTCCAAGTAACTAATATCTTTATCCCATCCACAGTTAGGATCATGGTGTGGTATAACTAATCAGCTTTTCTAAATAAATATGAAATGTAGTTAGCACGCAAGATATGTTTTGCCAAGTTATCTTTGCAAGCTGGTAAAGACTAGGTCAACAATTTGTTTATTCTTGTTAAACTTCTGCCAGAAAATTACAAACATTGTGTACGTTGTCGAATGAAGGATATCCAGATTGTCAATTAATGAGCAAACTTCATCGAAATTTCCATGTTCATCGGGTTGCTACATCTCGCTGCATGTTTCATGATATTTTTTGTATAAATTCGTGTGTAATCCAAATAGCACCTTTTATGCTTGCTAAATTCTTTGGCAAGAAGGTCGATGCCGCTGATCAACTTTATCAATCTTTCGTCATTTCTTATTGTTGCAGCGTTCCTAAAAGACTCTTCCGCAGTTTTAGTAATCATCTTGGTAGGATACTGTTGTTTTTCAGAAACCTTTATTGGATATTTCGAGCATATCATACACTGATTGGGGAAATTCCCCTTGAATTGTTGTTAGTCCTGATTTTTGTCAATGAACACGGCATCTAGGCCTAACGAATAACTTTACAGCTCGATACTCGAGATATTACTGTGCTCGAAGCAACAATATATGGCGGAACCTACAACTCAGTAAGCCTAGGCCTATTACTAAATTCACAAAAGTCAAATATTTATATTTTTAACATAAAAAATGTATAGTTTAAAAGGTATAAAATGTTCTTGAAAAACTTCATAAACCATTCAAACTAATTTTCGTAGACACGGTAACAAAACTTTCATTAAAATATAGAGGGCGTAGTTTTGTATGGGAGGCTGTTTTCTATTTTAATTTTACGGTGGATTGTTTGCTTTAGAAATAGATATATATGTTTGTTTGATTGTTATTAAAGTATTCATAGTAATAAAATAGAATATATTGTAAAGTACGGTAATAAATTGTAATATAGTTACGGTAGTTATTCTTGGGCTTGTCACTTCTTTATTATAAGGCATGCATGGCGTAGCATTATTATGGCCACTTCCTTGTTATATCACATGAGACGGGATCGAGCCTCAGCGGAGCCACAAGTAGGTGAAAATAACATATAAGTCTGATTTTCTCGAAAATACCCCACTAACTGCCCGTATAACATATATAGCGGGAATCACCATCCTAAAATATAGCATAAAAAAGTGGTGTGACAAATTTCAGATTCGGATGACACCCATCTCGATCTCCTCCTGGCCTATATGTATTGTCTAATGAGTGCTACTATAACAAAAGTGTTATCCAATAAATTATTAGTACTAATATATGTCAATTATATGAACCCCAAATTTGTTCATAAAATTCTCCGGAAACAAAAAGGTTTATGAGGTGCAACAAGTCCATAATAATAAACACTGGTAATTATTTAAATGTAGTTTATTGCAAAAGTGTGCACTGTAGTAATTTAAGTTAGATATGTAATGTGTGTTTTAATTTTTCACTGGATGATTAATTTCAGCAAAACAAATTTCATAATGTACTATATGGTATTTTATAACAAATATCTGTATCTGTACATTTATAATAAATCCCTTGTGACCATGTTGTACTGTTATGAAGCATGTTATGAAATTGAAGAATTACAGATATTATAAAGTTAGATAAAGTATGTTTTATTTATCTCTAATGCTATATAACCTTTGTGACAAACAATATGTAATCTTTTTTATGCCTCGTAAAGATTTATGTTTATTCTTTTTTAATTTTTTTAATTTAATAACATAGCAAACTACATGATAATCACTACAAATTTGGAAGACTAATTTGATTATATCTGTTGTATGTAGGACACTATTTGAAAAATAATTTTCCAATATGTTTAGCAAATGAAAATATGAAAACAAACTGTAATTTCTCGCTATGATTAGTTTTGTGATTTACACATACAATTTAAAAAAAATTTAATTAATTATCATATAAATTAATATATTATTTATTCCAGTATAAAAATGAATACAATTCAGCAGCCAATAACTGAAAACATTTGTTAACTATTGGAATTAATAAAAATTATTGATGTCTGTGTTGCAGTCAATAAAATAAAAACATCACAAAACAATTACATTAATTAATGTATACTTTGTAAAATCTTTACTAATGTTTTTATTTGTTTTAGAATTTACAATATATATTTTAAGCTTTGTTTAAATGGCCTTACCACAAAATGCGTCTCCTGGTATGTAAAATCCAAGATTGAGTTATTGGTACCTTCTAACAGAGCATAGCTTTAATTTATACTTTAAATGACATTCATTGGATAAGTAGATCCAAAGATATGAGCATTTGAGGTTTTCATGTATGGAAAAAGAATTAAATTAAAATTGAAAAAAAAATAATAACAAACCAATAAACAATTAAAAGACAATAAATATAAAAAAAAAATTGCAAAAAAAAATCTGCATGAAGGGCACTTTCCTATATAAAAACTGACCTAAAAAGTACACTATACTTAAATGTAAGTATCATAATACTCAGAAATGATTACAACTAAATTTATCAAAAATTTGACTTCAGCCCTATTTTGGTGATTATCTCAATTAGATCTTAACTACGATGAGACCTCACCACAAAAGAATTATAATTTAGACAGATCGAAAAGCATGATAACTGTTGGTATTATGATTCAATTCTTGTCTGTTTTATCAGGTTGTTTATAATTTCGTTTTTATCCAAGAAACTATATAGTATATAAATAAATGATCTAAGAAGTTAAATATTATCATACATTTCAATTTGAAAGATTAAATTGTTGGTTTTGGGTTTTGCTGGAAATACAGTTTTGTTTACAAGTACACAGCAAATGTCTGATACCACAGATAAAAATTGTTTGGTGTATACTAATAAAGGCATCAGTTGATTAGGAAAGAGCAGATATGCAAATCAAATTGGTATTGAGCCGTTTGTTTTAGAACTTGCCCTGTTTAGGGCATATAATACTGTAATTTGTGGTTGATATCTTGTTGTTCTTTCTGGTCACTTTCACTTTTTTATAGTGTTTTTTTTTTATACTTTCATATTTCCAGTCTTTCTAGCTATATACACAAAATTAACTTAAAATTGTAAGAAATACACAAAATAGCAAACAAAAAAAAAAAAAAATGTCCGATTGACCCACCTAATTTTTCAAAAACCTGCTTGTACAAATAAGAAATTCTTGTTAGGCTTTAGTATGAACTTTACAATGGTTATCAGTTTCTGTATGCTTAGAACTGAGTTGATCTTAATAACACATTGTTGTAATATTGTTATTACTATCATCTTTTATTTCAAAATCATAAATCATAGCCTCAGAAAAATTATATGATTTACAAAGAATTAAAAAATACATATAAAAATATTACTTAAAACTGTTTAAAAAAACATCTAACCATATAGGAGGATGGCGCACGGCCAAAAGAGGCAGAGAATTACTAGATAAGATCAGACTGGAAAATACACTTTGTTCTTCTCACAAACTGAGACACTTTGTTAGAGCTTTTTAGCATTCTGCCATGTCATTTGAATCTTGAAGGTCGGATAAGATGTGCAGGTCTGGATTTGATTTTGAGCACATTTAAGGCAGTGCTCCACCTTTCTTACAGACAATCAAGATTTAATGTAGTTAAAGAGCTGTCATAGGATATGTAATCCCTACCAAAAAAATTATACAACACACGCATGTTCGAACTTAAAATTGTACTGGTTATCAACACTCAGCCATACTGTTTTTTTTACCACAGCACAGACATATTGTTTTCTACCATGCAAATGTTTCAATGCTATAAAAATAGTTTAAACAGGTAATGGAACAAAACCATTGAAATGGCCATATATTGCAAAATTTAAGAGTAGAGAAAATTTGACCAAGATTGACAAAATAAATTTAGTGAAAAAACTTGTCAGGTTTTCTAGTACTTTTAAGATTTCATATAATATAAATATAGTATGTTATATAATAATAGTGGGTATTTGTAACTTTCTAGTGTGCCCTCATCCTACACTAATAGAAGCAAGATAATAAACCAAATAAACTAATTGCATACAAAATTATTCATTACTCTAGAAATAGTTTTAGCCTTGACCTACACAAATGTTTACAACGAATAAAAAAGGATGTGGTAATATTTATTAAAGTAATTAATTAAATTTTAATTCTATTGCTATTGAAATGTTTGAAATTGAGAATTAAGATAAACCAAAAATTGCATGGAAATGTTTTGCTTGTATTTATGTATAAATTTAAATATAACTTGGATGAGTCCCAAAACACAACACACTAGCGTCTAGACTAGGTTTTCCCGATCAATACTAATTTATCTTCTCTTAAAAAGAATGCCTAACGGTTGGGATGTAATGGTATCTCGTAATTTTACAATCTTTCTGAGGTTTACTATTTTTTATTTCAATTTTAATACTGTATGCATGGCTGTACCAGCATGAGACAGATGAGACGGTCTTCTCGTCTGAAATTTTCTGAAATATATTTACAAAATATATATTGGCCCTATGCACCGCATGGGCCCTGGTATATGTTTACAAAGATCAAAGCATATACCTAAATACTGTATATAGTCCTCAAAATGTCTGCTAAAATGACTAAAAATGAACAGGTAAATATTGATTATTGATATGCTTCCTGGTCTTTCAGAGAGGGTCTGTGTGCACTAGTACACCAAAGAGGACCTGTGAAGGCTAGTACATCAGGAAGGTCTAGTTATACCAGAGGGGCTATGATGACTAGTATACCAGGGAGGGTTTGAGGCCTAGTACAGCCAAAGGCTCTAAGAACTAGTACCTAATTTGTTACAGGCGTTAAGAAATGATTTTAAGTTTTTCTAACAAAACTCAGTAGTCTAAATTATTTAGGTACACTTGCAGCCCATCAATAGAACGAGTTTGCACTCTTAATACAGTACATATAATATAGCAGGTGTATTTAAGTAGTGCAGTTATACTGTATAATTGTACTACGTGAATGATGCTAACTCTGTATCTGTTAATATAAGAAGTTCAACATATCAATTCTGTCATTAGTTACTATTTCATGTTTTAATAGCAAAAAGGAACTTGGTAATCATTCAAGCAATTTGAAAAAAAATCAAACTACACCTTCCTTTCAGTTTATTTTAAAACCCTGAAAATAAATATCAAATGCATTTTTATCTCAGTTAATTAAAACAAACTGGGATTTAAAACTTACAGGCTTCACAATATACTTCTAACAAGTACAAGAAAACTTAGTTCATATATGACATGATGTTTACATGGTTTATTGAAATTCTTACTATTTAGTAATTATTTATGACATTGTTCGACAAGGTTTTGATGAATTTGTGTTAACAGGAAAAACATGTTTATATTATTTTTAAAGAAATGCATAAAACATTTCAGAAATGAAAATTGTATAAGTAGTAACCAACTTTCTGTTTTGTCATTTCTAATAACATTCACTTTTAATTCTCTAAATATAGTATTAATAAAACCTAGAAAAATGTTTTTTTAACATAGTGATTACTGTTTACTAGAATCATAAAATAATCCTGTTATGTAAAACTGACCCAGTGGTGGATTCAGAGGTTTCAATGGACATCATAGCAATCCCCAAAATGTTTAAGGGTCAAGGGTCATCCCTTAAAGGGCTGCCATCTCTAATGGGGTCACCACCAGGAATAATAGGTATATACAGGCGCGGATCCAAGGGGGTGCCCACCCGACCCGGGCACCCTTGGGAGAATATTATTTGAACTTGAAGAACTCATTTTTTGGAATGAATTGTCTCCTAGGAAATGCATCTATATTGAAAAACTGCCCTGGGAGTGTCCCAGATCCCTCAGACACCAAGTATTAAGAATTCAACAATAAACCTGGCACCGGGCCCCCTCTATTCAGTTCTGCTGGATGCGCCCTTAATATACAAGGACTAATCTCTGTAAAAGGACCAATCTCTAGAAAACACAACATATTTTTCCAAAACACCAAATTTGGCAAATAGAAGGTAAAATGTGGCAAAAACATTTTTTTCTTCTTTTGTCAAATTCAAACTGCGAACTTGTGACCTGGATGGATTACACATTGAATGTAAACTGCTAAATTATGGGCCACTTAGTTACTAACGACCCCTACAATGCAAGGCCCTAGATCCATTGGTGAAACTCTATGGATAGCTGTAAACAGACCATTTATAATAATGTGGTTAACAATTAAGGGGATATGACAATTAATACAATACTGGCTTCAAAATACTTTTTACTTACAATTGAATTTTTATCTTTGTTGCTCTAAATTCCCAATTTGCTAATTGGACATAACAAAATAAATACTTTGTTGCACTTCCCTGGTTGAAATTTCAGGGCAGAGTAGGCAGAAAAGTGTTTTTAAACCTAAAATTACCTTGCATGTCAGTTCTTCAGAAAAAATGATGGTGTGTCATAGTAACATAGTACACTTACATTTGATTAAGTAGTGAAGCACATTCCAATTTGATGTTTTGAGTTGGAGATAAGAATATTAAAGCTATTTTTAAATTAGTACTTTAATTCAAACTTTAAAAAAAACTTCTGAGTGGGGGAAATGAAAAATGGCAAAGTATTAATTTTTAGGTCTAATCACAAAACTAAATTGTGCTAGCAGTTCTTCACAATTTAGTTTTTTTTTTAATGTATTTTTCTTTTCACATCGAGAGAGTAGTATATTCAAGATATAGTATGTTAACGACACAGTAAGTAGCATCATTTGCTGTTGGCAGCAACAAAAAAATGAGGCCACGACCAAAAAGCAAGGTCGTGACATTGATTGTTATGCAAAGCAAGCATTAAATAATTAAAACAAAAAACAAACAAAGAATTGCTGATTTTATATCTCTCTGTTTAAGGTATTCAGAGATGTAATTATGGTGGGCGGAGGTGAGCGTGGCCACCCACCCTAAAAATGTTCCACCCATCCTCAAGCTTATTTTACGGCCTTCCACCCAGCCTAAATTCTACCTTCCACCCACTTTAAGCCTCTGAAAAAGGTAAAAATACTGTTTTAATCATATTCGCACCCACCCTTATATTGTTGTCCCCAATCTTTGGATTTTGTGAGCTACATCCCTTTATCTTAATAATCAAACCGCCTAACTAAAATAAATCATAGGACCTTTCAGTTAAACGAATTTAAATGTTACAATTAGAAACAACTTTGGTGAGTTTGCTTTTTTTTTGTAAAGAACATTTCTTGTTTAATTTACTATAATTTATAAAACATCCAAAAACAAACTAGCTGTTTATCAGTTGTCAAGTAATTCTAAAATGTGATATGCTATTTTAAAACTCTACATCTAAGAGTATACTCTTACAAAGGTTTAGGATATATAACAGAACTTTACCATATTTCACAGAGTTCAAGGCCCAAATTGCAACAAATCTAGATTTTCATATTTCAAATTTGTCCTTTATATTTTATTGATAAATATCTACTGAACTCAGTCAGAAAAGTTGGCACTAGAATATAATTCTTCAGTTTTTCTTTCATTTACTAGAGCAGTAAAACAAATTTTATTTGTGAAAGCATGGGGATATACATCTATGGTCATAAGAACACACACAAAAAAATAATAAGATTCATAAAATTTAAAGAAAAGCCTCCATTGTTTTGGGAAAATATTTTCAAAAAATCCCATCAAGAAAGATGGATTTCTTTTTGCAGATTGTAAAACATTTGTTGGAATTATAGAATGAAAATCAATAAAATATTGGACTTCCTCTTCATCTACGTGCCTTAATTAAAGGAAGCAGATAAATAAATAGTAACAAGTCTAATTTAATATATTGTTTATAAATTGCTTCAAGCAACTAGAATTTTTAAGTATCTAGAAAATGATGATTGTTAATATGTTTTGATAGATGGGTTCCAATGCTTTTAAATACTTACTGAATGACATTTTACCATAATGTATTTTTTGTTATTTCTAAGAAAATATTAATTCCTGTTTATTTTAGTAATTACAAAAAAATTTTGAGATCATAGAAATCAATACTGCTCAAAGATATTATAAATTGCATAAAAAAAATTATTTGATTTCGATTATGTTATTCAAAGATGACAAAACATCAATAATAACAAATTATAGATTGTAGGTCAGAAATAGCAGATTCAAGAATAATAACAATTGGATAGGCTAAATGTAACAAAGTTAACTATTCTTTCAACAGAATTAGAAGAAAAAATAAAAAAATTATTCATTAAACATGACGTATGCATCAATATTAAAAAAATGAGTAAAACATTTTGAAAACCTTCCACAATTTCCGTAAATTGCATTCCTCTAATAGTAATAATGATGCAACAACTTGACTTATATAACAATCTAAAGGAAGATTTGAAAAACTGACAGAAACGAAAATTGAATCATGTGTTGTAATACCATCAATGCTTTGATCCCGCCATGCCATGAGGTAGGTTTTGCTATCAGGTTCACAGGTGTCATAACGATTTAGCGACCTCCTCCTGCTTATGTCACTCCACGGTTATACATACATTGCAACCGCAAAGGTCAGATGATGTTAAATTGTTCCCAACCTTGAGATCTATTTTTAAGGATGGGGACTCCTGCAATTATTAGAAAACGATGAACTTACAAGCAATAACAAATCTCTCTTCAAGGTCAGTAAATAATGTCCGTTATCTTTAATTTCTGATTTTGCAAAGAGTATTTGCAAACAAAAGCAGTAGAAGGCTATGTACTCATGATATAAAAAAAATCCTGGTAATTTAAGGTAGTCATTTTGAAGGGACCCTTAGGAAAGTAGATGATTGTGAATGTCCATCCCTGTGGGCACTTCATCCCTGTAGATCGCTAGTCAGTATATTCTCATAGCTTATTTTATGGTTATTCTGAATATGCATCAAAATAAAGTTAAAAAGCTAAACAATCAAAATCATGTTATAATTTCCACTCTTTGCAATGAAATTTATTTTCTTTCAAGAAGAATTAAAGTCATAAAACAACTTTCAAAATACAATTTTTATAAAGCCTAGTATAGTTAATATTTATGTAGCTAATTCCTGTTTATTGAGTTTTCCACACAAAACATATTCTAACATAATTTCAACTAAGATATCATAAATATTTTCCAAAAAGTATTAAAAAATGGCAAAAATGTGTGATTTATTGTTGACTTAGGCCCAATAAAATTATTGCTACAGACACTATTGCCTAACAAAATCCTATAATTGTTGACAAAAGCGCTAAAGTTGAACTTATTTGACTTTCTAGTCATGACTGTTAACCAAAGTCATCATCAGGATTGATGTTCTGCCAATCATTATTTTTTTGGATTAATCATTTTTAAAAACGGCTTTTCACATCATCATTTTTTAGAAATGTTTGATCAACAGGAACAGAGCTTTAACTTGGGCCACAATAGTAAAATATCTTCCTTGAAGGGTTCCAAAAATAGGCAAAGCAAACACACTGCTTTAAAGTGTTTCTAAGAAAAATACAAGAACAAACCATTGATTTATTGTAAACCTCTTTAACTATTTCATAGCCATTCATGTTACCTAAAATAAAGACATTCCCAAATAGTTTATTGTGAATCACTACTTACTGAATACCCATTAACTACAACTGAAATATATCTTGCTATACTGTATTACTTATTATTATCATTTCAATATCGATACTTGCTTTTTTATGTTTAATATAATGTATTAAATTATCAAGTTATTGCTTGAATAAGTGTTTCATGAAATACAAAGGTAACTTGGAAGTTTGGGACTAGATAATTAACTCCCACATGAATTATTAGTAAGCTGGTCATCTCTGAATCACAAAGATAAGAATCAAAGAATTATGCCCGCATCATCTACCCCCTGGAATATTCACAGAGACACAGGATTCATGTTTGATGTTTCATTCAATCCGATGATTATCGCATCTGTTTGGGATTTATTAGTTTAACTAAACTGTGGATAAATCACTACTGTGTAACCTTAGCAACAGACGCACCATGTGAGTCAGTTTGTAAATTTGATCTCCTGGATATAGTCTTTTAAATTCTTCAATTATTTATATACCTGGACAGTGTGATTTGGCCTAAAGACAATTCCTGTCATCTTTCCTTATTATCGACAAAAAAGTATATTTTGAATTCAAATTTGGCATTTATTTGTCCAAATTCGATGACGTATTTAATGGAAAAAATAATGGAAATATATAGATATTACAAACAAAACTGAAGGACAAATGTAAGCTAAGAAAAAAAAAAGAAAAACAGAATTTGGCAAAGAGCAAAAAGGGCAATTCTACAAGTCCACCACTGTCGCCTTTCTTCAAAATAATTACAACAAAAAAACAACTTTTTAATGTAATTGCAAAAAATTAAGTACTGTAACAGTATTCTGAATATTTCTTCCAGATATAGGCAAAATGTGATCATCATTAATATTTTTTTAATTAAGATTTTGTTGTCAATGTCAATCAACAGACAATTTATCAGCATTCTTTAAAGTGTTTAATTCACGCTAAAATGGAAACTGTTTATTCTATTGCATAGTTTTGAACCACAGAATTTAATAAAATGCTATATATATTATATTTTATATATTTTGAATTCTTGATTTATAATTTAATATAGCTGATATATCATTAACATATCAATAATTCTATCAGATAAATAATGTTGAGAATTCTTTCACTCTACTACAACCAATATGTGATAATATAGAATTATTCTCGGGATTAAAAGTTTCTCAAGTACACAGAATTAACGCTCCCAAAAGAAGATTATGTAGGTATTAATCAGTAGATGCTATTTTTATACATTCATATAATAAAAATTGACTTGTATAGTTTTAATTGCAGTTATTGACCTTCAAAATTATGCTAATATTGTTTGAGTTAGAACATACTAAACCTGCTAAATTTGCTGATTCCTATGCATGGTTTTAATTTCTATGGGAGGAGGAAAAAGAAACCTTTCTTGGAATATATATCCCTGCATGTGCGTTACTTATTACCATCTATTTTATTAACACAAATATGGATTTACAGTCAAAAAGTGGGTAGGAAACCATTCCACAATTTAAAATATGTGTGGAAAATATGTGTGGGAACATGTCCCCCACTCCCATCACCTGCGCCAGTGTTGTTCAGTGAGGAAGGAGTATAGACTAAACATATATTTACTATGACTGAGCACACTTCCTAACCTCAATATAAATTTTACCCTTTTTCACAACAGCTGTACTGCTGTGTTTGTTTGAGATTGTTATTTATGGTTTTATTATTGTTTTAAAATCACTATGACCATGGAGGAAGAAAATTAGACCAATTTCTATGACATCATTTGAGATGGCCAATTCTGTATATTGTTAGAAGCCTAGGTGGACATCAAAAAGTTGTAAGGTTTCATATCAACAGGGCATCAGGAAAACCTGCAGTGTTGACGAGTGTTATTCAGCATAATGCAATAATGTTCTCATAGAAATAAGTTGTAATAGCACGTGAAATATAATTGTGTACAATAGCATTTGTGCCTGAGCCAAGCCAAATGAAACAAGTCCCAAATGCTAGTTGTACACGATAGGCAGAAATTTAAAAATTGTCAATTCTTTTCAAATTTTAGTTTATTTCAAAAATATACAGCTTATACATTTAACTTTCATACTACCTAAACAATTTTCAGATATATGATCAAAAAATGTTTTAAAAATGAAATTTAAAATGACCTTGCTTAGTCAATGTATACTGATAAACAATTTTCAAATGGATTTTTCTCAAAACTTATATTTCAAATGTTCGAACTTTGATTGTTCATAACTTCGCAAGGAAACATCTTATGAAACTGATTTTTTTTACATGTCAAAAATAATAATGTGTAGTTTTATAATCTTTAAAAAACTCGATTTTATGGTTAATTGTCAAGCTCTAATAGCTGTAGGTAAAACGACCATAATTAAGTGCTGTTGTAAGCTTTACTGGTTGACACCATAATTAGTTGTTCTAAACTACATTATACTTCTACTTGCGTATTACTGCAAGTATTACCGGTTGATATAATTGACCTTGTATACCAAGATTTGAGTGCAACAGGATGGAACAGAAGCGAAGTGTGTAGTGAGGAACAAGATGCAGACTAGGTTCAAGGAACCAAAGGCCCTGAAACAATTTGTGTTATCACAGGTAACAAAGCTTAGTGGCAGATTTTGAAATTTGCAATTGGAAAATTGGAAATCGGTTGTGATGTTGGGAACCTATTCTGGGCCTACATTTTAAAATAGGAAGGTTCAAGTGGATGGTTTTGTGGGGGG
>JAOTQE010063654.1:0-18157 GCA_025631205.1 Nesometra sesokonis
TTTATAAAATGGTGTATGTTTAAACAGTTGTAGTTATAACAGGACCCTTTCCCCCCCCCCCCGTCGGGGAGAAAATTAAGGTTTCGTCGGGGGACAGAAGAAGCACCAACACCAAAACAGCAAGGGACAGACGACGCCCAACACCAAAACGGGCTAAAAAGCACGCAAAAATACGGCAAATGACGTTTTTTTGTTTTTTTTTTCGCTCGTCAGACTGGAAACCGGGGACACGCCCACCTCAAAATTAAACTCGTCGGGGGACCAGTGCCCCCCTGTCAGGGGCTTTGCCCTGCTGTCGGGGAATTCCTGGCGCCGCTACTGGTTCCTCCTTCAGCTTCCCTATTAAACTTTGAGATATTTACAACGTGAAACTAGAAAATCTTTCAATTTATGCGTCCCTGTAATTCAAACAGATTTTTTTGTTA
This sequence comes from Nesometra sesokonis, assembly GCA_025631205.1. Classification (NCBI taxonomy): domain Eukaryota; kingdom Metazoa; phylum Echinodermata; class Crinoidea; order Comatulida; family Antedonidae; genus Nesometra; species Nesometra sesokonis. Next base: position 426 of record JAOTQE010063654.1, read on the forward strand.
TATTTTTCACAATTTTACCGACAATTCATGTTTATTTTGCTATCAAATGATGACAATGATCAAAACTTATTTTGATTCATTGTGTGTATCTGCATCACCATCTATTATAAAAGCCTTATTCATTTGGAATTTCTGAGGAAAAAGTAGCTTTTTTACGGCTGATTGCGCGAATTTGACCTTTTGCTCAACCTTGAGCTTACCCCGTAAAAAAAATAATCCCCTCGAGATCTTCAAAAAGGCGCATTATAGCCAAGTTTCAAGAGTTTCTTTTGGAAACTATGGCATGTAAGCTGTTCAAAAACAAAGAAAACAAACACCCAAAACAAATACAAAACCAGTTACCTTCACCATCTTCGTTGGCGGAGGTACAATACAATACAATACAATAAAAACTTTATTTGCAATTTGTACAATATTAACAAATTGAAGTTTAACATTAAAATATAAAAAAGGAGTCTCCCTGGACCGATCGTCAGACATAAAAAAAATACACAGTACAAAAATACAGGATATATAAATATATAAATACAAAAATTAAATAACTTAATTAATTATTAAAATTAATTAATTATTTATCGAGAAAGTCCTAATCAATAATACCAGAGCGGCGCATCAAAAAGAGAAAAAGAAAAAAAACTGTTACCAATTTTTAAAGACACCAGCGAAGGTAATAAAATTCATCGTGCGCCTAGTATTAAACTTTGGCAAAGTGAATGCGTTGGTGCGTCTAAGGTTGTAATTAGAAATATGTGGTGGAGTCTGTGATCGGTAGATTTTAATTTGGTAAAATATTTTTTGCATAAAAGGATGCGCCGCTCTGACATTAGGGGAATACTAATGTCAGAGGTAAGAGGTAACTACAGGTCTACCGATTTTGTGATAATCAATTATATAATAACAATCTAATCTAAATACACAACATGTTCTTTTTCACACCGTTAACAAATATTCTGTAGACTATAAAAACTCGTATAATATTTATTCCCCTTCAAGATTTGGAAGGAGCAAGAAGTGAAATTATTGTGTAAATTATCAACATCAACGTAGCACTACCCAGAGGTATACAATGTGGATGAAGTGGTGCAACTGTGTCCTGTTGCTATATTCACTGTATATCGCATCAGGTAATCATAATTCTTCGGCTAGGCAAAAACTGTACAAAAACGCAGATACAGAAAGGCGCGTAAAAGACGTAAAAGCTGTCGTTTGGTGAGGGGTGGGGTCGGTCGTGCTTTAGAATGGCCATTACAATATTCAGGCCGGCTAATGATAATGTCTTCATACTCTCTATATGTCGTATTCTTAACTCAGCATAGGCTTTTCATTGATCATGTCATATTTAGGCGTAGGGTTTGTTCTTTATTTCTGTTTGACTTTCACATATTTTTCTAAACACGGTATATCCATCACAATAATAATATTTAACATGAGACAACCAGAATAAAAGTAGTAGCAGTAGTAGTAGTAGTAGTAGTAGTAGTAGTAGTAGTAGTAGTAGTAGTATTAGTAGTAGAGTGGGAGTGGGAGTAGGAGTAGTAGTAGTAGTAGTAATGTTATTTGTCGATTTATTTTTTAGATATTTTAGAAGCAAATTCTCAGTCAACGGAACAATTCATGTGTAGTAACCAATCACAAATTATTACATCTCCTAACTACCCAAGCCAGTATGGAAACTACATGACCAAGCGTTGGACATTCACAACGCACAGTGGAAGCCTTTTATCTGTTGAGTTCTTTGACTTCAATCTTGAGCGTTATTAAGATTACGTTCTTGTTACGAGCGACGGAGAGCAACTCGCAAGCTACACTGGTTCCCGAACTCCGCCTGTAACGGTATCCACAAACAACACAATAACGATTGTATTTAAAAGTGATGGAAGTACAGTATACAAGGGGTTCAGAGCTAAGATATCAGGCTACCCACCGAAAGGTAGGTTCCACTCTTAAATTATTATTTAGCTGTAAAGGAAATGACAGCAATATAACTCACATAATTAAAATTGCTTAGTATTTTATGTTTTCACAGTTTTTTCGTAGCAAAAACTCTGTCATAAAAATTAAATGAATATGCTAAGTTGTGCCATTTTTGCAAATTCGATTTTTGTTAATTAGTAAAACTGTGATTTTACAATGAAAATTTTTTATGCCACTTAGCCGGAAAATGCCCAATTATTTTGTCAATGTTTTCATTGTTTTATTTTTTTATTTACTGTCACGTTTAAAAATATATTCAATTTTCATTTTTCGCCAGTTCTGACGAAGTGACAATGCGTCACGATACGGTAGCACATTATACCTCTGGCTCTTTTACTTCAACTTTATAGTTTTGTATCTCATGTGAGATCTAGTCAACGTTACCCACAGCATTGGTGTTGTTTTCAGTATTTTGTCGTTTAAATATAAGATCAAATTGCCGTTACACTATAATATAGGTACATCACTAAAGAAAGTTAAATACAGTGTCCAAAAAAAGACTAGATGTTATAAACGGTGTAGCAAAGCTCACAACGGACCTAATGGTTATGACGCTCGCCAAGAAAGAGATAGGTCGCAGGTTCGAGTCCCGTCGGAGGCATTTTTCACACAATTTTGAGACTTAAATAATAATAATAATAATAATATCATAAGCGTTGTAAACCACCAAGTAGATATACCTTGGACATGGGCGTCGATTTATGGGAGACCCATTTTTCAATGTGGGGGGGGACATGATATCAATCTTCCCCCCCCCCCCACTTTTTGTTAATGTATGAAAAAAATATAACAGTTTAAATTAAAAAAGCGGTAAGCCTTTTATGTTTTTATGAATAAAAATATTGCATAATTGACCCTAAAAATAGAAAAATAGACATACAAACGGGGAAATGACGTTTTTTTTTTTAGCTTGTCAAAACCAAACCGGAAACCACGCCCACCCGGACACACTTCGTTGGCGCCACCAATGCAACTTCTTGTCTTTTTTGTTCCCCCCGCCCCACTTTTCAACTCAGATCGGCGCTCTTGACCTTGGATATGTTTATATAGAAACGTAAACAATAAGAAAATCTGGTGAGAGTGACAAAAAATAGCCCCGACCGGGACTCGAACCCGGGTCTTCTGTTTGATATGTAGACGCCTATACCACTGAGCCATTGGGAACAACGTGTCGACTTCAAGTTTGATTGGAAAGCTACTAATCTCACACTCAACAGGCGCGAATTTAGAGGGGGGCGCAACCGGCGCGCGTCAAACGTAGTTGTGACACCTCCCCCCCCGCCTTATATTAGGTGCGGCGGGTAAAACAAAATTACCAGAAAAAGCCAAAATACGTTTAAAATACGGTACCCGAAAACCAAAATTGGGAAAATGGGTGTGTACAATTTTAGAAGCTGACACAAGAGGATTTTGGTGATATCCAGTGCCAAAGTACGGCCCATTTTTATGCCCACCCGTAAACATCTATGATGTTCCAAGTAACAAATAATGCAACATAAATATATGTTTTCTTGTCTATATTAAAAACATTGCATTGTATTTAATAGGTTGATTACTGATTTTTAAATTATTTTATTTAACAGATGGTTTTTGTAGTGATTTTGATGAAGGCTGGGATGGGTGGACACATTACAGCACTGTAGAATGGACGCGGTCTTCGGCGAGTATATCGGATGATAACAGAGACAATCGTTATTCTGGATCAGGTGTGGTGGATGTCTCACTAAAAAAATATGTGACTGACCGATCGTCCGACGATCCGATTGACCGAAGGACAGACAGACTTTGTTCTTTAGATCGGTTTGGGACATTTTTATCTGGTTATCATATAAACACGTCAACTCTCGACCGTCACAGAAATGTTATAAATGTTCATTGTATTTCAAAGGAAAAGCTTGAACTATTGATTAATTTTTGCCTGTGACGTTTCATTTAAATGCCTTTATAAATACACTCCGCACCGGATATTTTATACCTGAGACTATGATAAGCATTTTTGCCAAGTTTCAGCCTAATCCGTCTGTACGTCCTCTAGATATTAAGTACGGGACCCTTTTTTATTTTTTTTAATTCATATTCACAGCGTTATGTTACAGAGATATCGGTTTGGGACATTACCATCTTTTAGCCTTTCACGCCCAAACCTGACCTCGGATCTTCTTTAACCTTCCAGAAATTCCAGTCCAATTGGTCGGTTAGTTTTGGAGATATTCAGTGTCGAATGTTTTTATTTGTATGGCTCTCATGTATACACTCCATGATGGTTCGTTACCAAAATGGTTCGTTACCAAAATGCTGTGTGCAAATTTGACGCATAAACTCACATAACTAGCAAAATCCAAAATGAAAATATAATCTTTCGCAGAGATAAGTATACGGCTATTACTATGCGCCATCTGTGGCAGGCTTCCAGTTCTCCATCTTGTATAGTCTTGTTGCAATAATACCGGTACTAAGATCCTGTGGTAAAAAAATGAAGCCCTGTAGAGGAACGGTATCAAAATAGGCCGCAATCACGCACATTGGACAGGACAGCACTAGTTGAGTCGGTCATCTCGGACGCGAATTGTTTTCTCGTTAGGTAAAGCAGAAGTCGCCAGAGGGCGCACTTATCTATCATAAATAAAACGTGCTCCTCGAATACTGTACTAACTTCATACAGGCTGCGGATACAATGGCTTGTGAAACAATGTAGTTATATCAGGTGGTGGAAGTTAGTTACTTTTTCCTTTTTCCTTATTCCTTACAGCATTTTTGAATCAGGAAACATTATTTTTTTTAATCAAGAAAGGTCATTTTCAAATAAGAAAAAACCATTTTCGAATCAGGAAAAAGTAATTTTGAATAAGGAAAAAACATTTTAGAATCGGGAAACAGCATTTTTGAATCAGGAAACATGATTTTTTAATCAAGAAAGGTCATTTTTGAATAAGGAAAAACTTGTTCAAATCAGGAAAAAATAATTTTGAAAAAGGAAAAATCATTTTCGAATCGGAAAACAGCATTTTTGAATCAGGAAATGTGATTTTTTAATCAAGAAAGGTCATTTTCGAATATGGAAAAACTTTTTCGAATCAGGAAAAAGTAATTTTGAATAAGGAAAAAACATTTTTGAATCGGAAAACAGCATTTTTTAATCAGGAATAAGGAATAAGGAAAAAGTAACTGACTTCACATTTTGAATAAGAAATAATGAAAAAGGAAAAAGTAACTAACTTCACATTTTGAATAAGGAATAAGGAAAAAGGAAAAAGTAACTAACTTCACATTTTGAATAAGGAATAAGGAAAAAGGAAAAAGTAACTAACTTCACGGACCCAGTTATATCAAAAGACAAACAAGGGAAGGAGTAAAAAGAATTTGAGTCGTTTCGAAATCGCCAAACGTTGGCCTAGCATCGGTAGTTGTATAGGCCTACTACGGCTAATACTGATAGGTAGACAGTTTACGAAATTACGTTTTTATTTTATGGTATAATAATGACTTAAAATTAGATCAGTCTTTATCAATAAAACAAAGGCAGCGCAATCAACAGAGTTTTCAACTGATCAATAATCGTTCCAGTGGGTGATAGATAATCGGGGTTTTCTTTTTTATTTTTTATGTGGTTACTACCACTTTTATATAATCAATATTTGGTAAATTTTATTTATAAGATAATAGAGTATCATACACACACAGATTTATATTACACACAGAACATCAAAGCTATTACTACTCCAAAGTTCTTACTATTTTTATACTAGTGATGGATGTTGAATACATCAATGTAAATATTATTGATTTAGTGGTATCCATCCCTTCACCCACAACCATGACGTTTTTGGATTCTAACACCACTCCTCTTTCCAAAACTTCCGGATACCTATATCAAAGGTATTAAATACAATTAATTGATTTTTTTTCAGATGATTATTATATTTATGTGTCGGTGTATGCGTCTTATTACAGCAATAGTGCCACTGGCTACCTCGACAGTCCAGCTATACCATACACTTGGAATGACATCTGTGTTAGGTTCTACTATTATATGAGTGGAAATTCCAATCAATACTTATATGTCTATCATTATAATAGTTATGGTCAATTCTTAAGGGCATCCTCAAAATCCGATGACTATAGTCGTAAATGGACATTGTGGAGTGCAAACTTTCAGAGCAACGGTTACGGTTCCTATCTGAGGTTACAAGGACGGGCTTACGCTAGCTCATACTCATATGAAACTGAGATGGTAGCTGTTGATGATATTTATATTAGTGAAGGGACATGCTCCGACACACAAGGTAGGCCTAAAGTGTAACAATTAAGCCGCTGAAGCGGTATTTAGCCAATCGCAATTTTTCAAATAACAGGCGATACATTAAAGCCTCATTCGTACTGTACTTTTTCGGTAAAACTAACATATAGCGTGACTCAGGTAAACTTCTAGAGTCATGTTACAGAATGACCTTCATTGGTCATTTGGAAAGTCCGTGAGTTCTGACTTGCAACATGGTTTTTAAGTTTTAATTCAGGTTATGGTAAAACCAACCATGAAAAATAATCCAAGTCCGAACAATTAACGGGAATATATAAAATTTTGAAATGTTACCAATAGTCTTTGTAAAATATTCTCTGTTTTGTGACTTTATGTTTTCATTAGCAATGCAACCGATAACACTGACCATGTAATAGTAAACTACTTGAGAATTTTGTAAATATTAGTGAGGTTTCGCAGATTTACGAAATACGAAAACGGATACGTCACACCTTCTTGTAACATTTGAATAGAACATCTTAAATATCTGACCCATTTGGTCAGTATTTTACGATGACCATCAAAAATTCATATGTAAAAATTTGATATATTTTCGAACACATTTAGGGACTTTCAAAAATTGGAGTGTGACGTATCCGTTTTCGTATTTCGTAAGTTTGCGAAACCTCACTAATATACTAGGTTAACTACAAAATATTAGCCAACTAGACCTATTAGAACTACCAAGAGTGAGCACTTTACCTGGCCAGGCATGAAATGTTAGAATTGGATTATTACTATACTATTTTAATTATTTAGGTATGGACATTTCAAAGGTACAAGCAAACCTTTAAATGGTTGGATGTATTCGTTTTAAACTTTAAAAGAATTGAACTTCTATTTAAATATGTTCTTTACGCTTTAAATTAAATCAACTGACTGTTAAATTTCAATTCAATATCATGTTAAATCATGGCATAAGGAAATAGAATGATTAGTTATAATAAAAAATGGTTTCGATAGGTTGCAAGGAAACCAGTTATTGCCAGAAAACGACTTTGTGTGGTAAAAAACATGCTTTTTATGATTTTTTGTATCATCAGGGTTATTATGTTTATTTGTAGCAGGTAGCAATTTAAATAACGGTAAATCAATTATGGCATACATAAACAAGAAAATATAACATTTGTAAAAAATGTACTTTTATAATTTGCTATTTTCCCAATTTTTATAAAAAGTTAATAGATATTGTATGCAGTGCAAAAAATCAAGTTTTGGTTTTGCTAGAACCTTGATTTTTGTACTAAAATATTCATAATATTACCGTTTATATTACATAATTTATAAGGAAAAATATTTTGACAGAAAACAGTTATTGCCAGACTACGATTTTTGGGGGTTAAAAACCTTATTTTTTTATGTTTTGTGCTTATCAGGGTTATTGTGGCCGATAACAGTTTGCATAACAGTAAATTGGTTATGGCACACATACCAACATAAAAATATAACATTTTATGTAAAAAACTGTACTTTGAAAATTACTATTTACCCAAATTTTCAAATAAATATAAATAATGCATGTAGTGTAGTTCAGTTATGGTATATGTTAAAAACTTAATTTTGGTACCAAAATATTGGGAAAACTACTGTTTATAGCTGTAATGGCAACGATTTTTTTATGTTGTCAGGAAAACAAATATTTCCTGAAAACAAGATTTTTATTTGGTTAAAAATATGATTTATTATTTTCTTATTTCCAAGGTCAGTAAATATGTTAATTTGTGGCAAGTATTAGTGAGAGCATGGAGGAAATAAATTTATAATAATTTATATTTCCTCCATGGTGAGAGTAAACATGTCATTATCACACATTTCATTATAAAAATATAACAAGTTATGTAAATAAATGTAAATTTAATAAATTTAAAATCTTTAAATAAAAAAATATATAGAAATAATGAATTCAGTTCAAGTGAGTTATTAAAGCAGGAGACTTATCTATGGTACCACAGTGTTTAGAATACTATTTTTTATTAGTTGTAATGGAAAAGTTCCTTGATTGGTTAATTGTCATTGAAAACATTCTTCGGGGGATGGCTGTGTTTGTGTTGGTCCTTTTTTGGGTTTCTTCTTATTTCAGTGGTAGGAGTGTTAATTTTGGTCAAACAATGATTGAAGTGATGGTAAATGAATCAAGGAATACATCTGTAAAATATATAAACAAATACAGCATGCGTAAATGTACTTCTAAAATCATTTTTTTTCATAGTTTTGAAATAAATAACAATATCAAATGTGTTAATGTGTGGAAGGCAACAATTTTAAATGACAGTACAGTAATTTAATACATTTGAACATTATACATATAACATATGATATAAATATATGTGCTTTTAACATTTCTTGTTTCTGGATTGTTCTAATAAATCAACAAAGTGAAAGCAATGAATTCAAAGTAAATGGTATATGCAATCAAAACTTTGAATTATTTTATAATACACATTTTAAAGATAATTATATTTCTGTTAGGTATATTTTCAAAACAAGTTGCCGGTGAAAGTATGTTTATAATATTAATAATTGTATATTATAGACATTTTTTACAATTAATTAAAATATAAATAAATATACTGTGTTCACAAATTTAAGCTTTATTGCTTCTTTTGTTACAATATCCTCATCAAGAAATACAATATATTTTAAAATTTGCATTAAAGTATACCTGTTATAGGTAATTTACACACATATACATAGACCTAGGTAAAAATCACTCCATTTTTCAAACTAAAAACGGTCTGTGGTGATTTATTCATAAGAAAAAACAAACATGAAAACGGATGAATTAAAAAGAATATTTTGACATAATAAAAGAATTTGTATGTTACATAAGTTGCTACCTGCTACAAATTATAGTATATTTACAGATATTGATAGAAAAAACATTTTACATCGAAAAAATTGTTTTTGCCAATAATTTTTTCCTGGTAACCTATAATAAGGAACCTAATTTTTATTACATCTATTAATAGAAAAAATGGTATTCTGAACATTTTAATGAACCCAATTTTTGACTGCATACATTATTTCCGTAATTGTTTCTGATTTTAAGAAAAATCATGATTTTAAAAGTTACAATTGATTTGTTGTAATTTAATGATGAAATGTGTATTACAATGCCTTGTTTATTGGCACTGTTGTTGTTACCTGTCACGAATTAACATACAGTATTCAATGAAATTGGTAACAAGACAATTATTTAAAAAAAACATAAGGAAACTTTATTTCTGGCAATCATTGCACAGTATTTTCTGGCAACATATCGGAAAACTTTGCATTACAGCTAATATAAATATTAATATTCTGAATATGATGGTACCAAAATAAGTTTTCTACCATAAGCACAACTTGAGTTTTTGCACTGCATATATTATTTATATTTTTTTTAGAAAAATTACAAAAAATTAATTATAAAAGTACATGTTTTACATAAAATTTTATATTTTCATGTTGAAATGATGTGTCATAACTGATTAACTATCATCCAAACTGTTACCCGCCACAAATTAACATTTCTAATAACCCTGATGATACAAACAATCATAAAAATCAAGTTTTTATCCCAAAACTCGTTTTCTGTCAATAACTGTTTTCCTGAAAAACTATCGGCACAGTTTTTTTACAGCTAATATAAACTTTAATATTTCGAACATTTTGGTACCAAAATCAAGTCTATAGCATAAGTAGAACTCGACTCATTTACTTTTTGACAACGGCGGCCATTTTTAAAATGGCTGCCAAACCCCCGCCCACATGAAAATGTACTTTTACTTTTTTGGTTTCTTGTGTTCTATTCTACAGCATATTAAAGTTTTATGAAATATAGCAAAGAAATGCAAGATTACAAAATTGACTAGTAAATTAAAGGGGCGGCGGAACCGGTACTGCAGGTATAACGGCCGCCGTACCAATATCTTTCGATTTTATTGTCCCAATTTCATTAAATTTTTTTTGTAAAAGAGTGCCATGTAAATGAGTGTCATTTCCAAACATCTAGAAGATCAATATTTTAAAATTTTCTAACTTCCCCCTTATTAACTCAGCTGTGGTGGGGCTCAGGTTGGTATAGACGACAACCCTGACTTACTTTACTTAAGCCTTTTAACTCCCATAGGCCACGGACTACTTTATTCCACTCACTTCTGTTTTGGGCAAGCCTAGAGATGGTATGCCAGTTGTGCCCCATCTTTCTCACTTCTTCTCCCCAAGTTCAATTCCAGGTATTACTCTGTCTTCCACTTTTTCTCTCCCCTTTCGAATTCCACCGTAGTGCTCTTTTTGTAATCTTCCCTGTTTCCTTCCTTAGTGTATATCAATCCAAGTTTATATCCTTTTGTTCAATCGTTTTATGGGTGATATCTGGTTAGTTTGTCCCCAAAGGTCTTGGTTGCTTATGAGATATGGCCACCATATTCCCAGAATTCTCCTTAAAAATTGACGATGAAGGCTTGAATCTTTCTGTTGTATTATGTTATTGTCTTCTATGTTTCTGCTCCATAAAGAAAAAAGGGATTTTACATTTGTGTTGAAAATTCTAATCTTGGTTTTCATAGCTATCTTCCTTGACTTCCAGACTTTCTTTATAGATTGAAAGTTGTCCTTGCCTTTCCTATTCGGGTTTTGATGTTCTCTTCGGCCCCTCCAACTTTATCTACTATGCTGCATAAGTATGTAAAAAATGTCACTTCTTCAATCTCTCCACTGTTAATATGATTTGGGTTGGTGTTATTTATTTTCAGCAACTTTGTCTTACTGGCATTGGTATGAAATCCAGCCTTTTCTTCTTCATCTTCTAGTCTAAACGTTTTCTTCTGCATTTGTTTATGGGTGTGTGAGAGCAATGACAGATTGTCAGCAAAGTCTACATCATTAAGTTGTTCTACTAGTGTCCATTGAATTCCGCTTCGTTTCCCTTTAGTTGCGTTCCTCATGATTTTACTCCTGTTCTAACTTCAAATTTGGGTGAAGCTCCCACTCAATGTAACACCTGACTCTTCATTCCTGCGTATGTGTTTCTAATGAGCCTGGTGTACTTTTCGTGTATCCCGTAATGTTTCATAAGCTGCCATAATGATTCCCTGTTCAAAAGCTTTCTGGAAGTCTATGAAATTGATGTATAGAGGACTGTTCCATTCTACTGATTTATGATTTGTAATTTGGCTATTTGGACCGTGCATGATATTTCTTTCCTGAAGCCTGCTTGTTGGTTTCTCAAGAGCTCGTCCGCAGCTGATTTTATCCTGTCTTGTAACATTCTATTGAAAACTTTTCCCGGAATTGAAAGTAGCATTATTCCTCTGTAGTTTTACACTGGTTTAAGTCCGTTTTTTGGTATATTGACAATAAATCCAATATCTTAACAAAAAGTGAATGAAGCATGCCTACAAATGTTTGTAAATCTCCTTTCAGCGCTTCTGCTGGTACCTCATCTGGTCGATGATTTTCCATTTTTTAACATTATAATAACTTTCCTAATCTCCTCCTACGTTTGTGCATCTAAATCAATTTGAAGAGATTCCTCTGCTGGTGGTATTACTGCCATGACTGTGGGTGGTGGCCTGTTTAACATTTCCTGAACATGTTCTGCCCATCTTGCCATTTGGTCCTCTGTGGTTGTAAGTATGTCTCCTTCTTTGTTCTAATTTGGCCTTTTTGGTGATTCAGTCTTGCCTGCGAGGAGTCTAGTGATGTCATACAGCTCCTTCATATTTGTTTAATTAGCAGTTGCTTCCGCTCTCTCTGCCAGATCTTCGAAATAGATTATTTTATTATTCTGGCGTTTCTGCTTATAATGTGCTTTGCATGCTCTTGTTTTAGTATTAATAAGATGATTCTTAATTTTCTTCTGTTCCTCTATCTTTCCAAGTGTGCTCTGTGATATCCAGCCTTTGTTCTGTTTTTTTCTGTTTGCCTAGCTTCTCTTCACACGTTTTGTTCCACGCATCTTTTAGATGCCCCACTGGCCGTCTACTGTTTCTTCTGTATCGAAGTCCTGTAGTGCTTCAAATATATTTCCAATAATTATTGTGATTTGGTATTGGTCCTGCCATTCTTTGTTTTTAAGCTTCTTTACATCATACTTTACTCGTGGATTGCTGTTCTTGGTTCTCTTGAGTTTAGTTGTAGTTTCCCCATTTCCAGATGATGGTCTGATCCTATATCTGAACCTGTACGAACTCTAACATCTAATAAGTGTTCTCCTGAATTTCTCTTCAATACAGATATGGTGGGAAAATACTTCCTCCTATTACTGCTCTGTTATCTGCACAGAAGTCTACAAGGCGTATCCAGTGTTGCCATACCCCACCTTGGTGTTGAGGTCTCCCTTTAAAATGAGAAGATCTCTTCCTGTCTTTTCACGGATAGTATTTTGTATTTGACCGTAAAATGTATCTTTTTATCTGGATTTGCTTTATTTGTGGGTGCATAACACATAATGATCTTATTGCAAGTTATAAATGTAGCTACCATAATTCTTGAGCTAACGGGTTTCCATGCTGTAAGTGCATGTGCTGCTTGACTTGAAAGCATCATTGCGACTCCCGTTGTGTGGTGGACATGTTCGTTCTCGTGACCAGAGTAGATTATTGTTTCCCTACTGTTGCATTAAAAGAAACAGAGAGTGTCATATTCAAACATCCTAAGTGCAGTATAAACTTTTAGCACGCACAACCAATCCCTGGGAATAGAGATTACTGTGTTCGTTTGCTTTTGAATCATCCCGTAACTATGCTATTGTTTTAGTAACCCTTCGAAAAGTCTTTCAAATGTTTGAAGAGTGCCATTTCTGAGCATTATAGGTCAATTTTCTAAGCATTTTGCATCTCTCCTCAATAAATTCGGCACTGATTTTTTTAAATAAGTAATTTGAACCATCGTATCTTTGCCATGCCGTTTCTGAGGTTGTTGCTTTAAAAAAGGATATTTTAGCTTTTCATTCCTCAATGATTAGTTCTTTCTTCTTTACAGAATTATTACCTTCAACACCATCACCAGACGTCGAACTGGAGGCAAAGACTGGTAAGCTAGCTTCAAACTATACTCAACAATTATTTGGTTCGTTGAACAAAGTAATATTGTATGTTTCAGTTCTATCTCAAAAATAACTGTTTTACACGACAAGATAAAATACACATAAAATAAGTGACACTTTCGTATTTTTAAATGGCGGCCATATTGGCTATAGGTTGGTATTTTTACGTTGGGTTAGGCATAATAAGTATGTTATGTTATATTGTCGTTTAATAGACAGGGTTGGATACATCAGACCTGGAAGAGTGGGCTCGATGCCGGATATAGGGACCCGGTGCCAAATTGTGTGTTGTTTCTAAGGATCCAGGGTCTCCAGGCAAATTTTCAAACAAGATGCGCTTTCTGTGTATCTTGGAGGTAATTTTTACAGATAATTCATTGTAAACAATGAGTCTTCAACTTCAAATAATATTCGTCCAAGTCAAAGGGCAAGGGGAACTAGGTCGGGTGCCCCTGAATAGAGAATGGTTATAAGGAAGACGATCTGTTGCGGTATGTTTTTTGATTGAGGTATTGAGTATTGTTAAGTGAAATACGGTATATCAATCAATATCAATATTTTTATTCAATCTCATTTGGCAGCATTAAAACTGAATTGCTTGAGAGTACTTAATATATATGTATTGTTGGAAATATGGTAAACGTAGAATACAAAAATCATACTGACGATTTAGCTTCGATATTGCACATAACGGAAACAAAACTAGATTGTTTAAGTCAATTCTTAGCCATTTAAACCTATGGTAAAATTCCAAGGCTTAAGATAAATAATGAAAGACTGAAATGATTTGGTTCGGATAAAAAAAGGAAATATAGAAAAAAAGCAATTTTCACAAAGGTCTACTGGCATTATGAGACCCCGGTGAAACAATTACTATTTAAAAATAAATTTTAATTATTTTTTGTTAATTTAAAGACAAATGACTAATAGATATAACAAAAATAATTCATTAAAAAGAAGATTGGTCATGTCCACGGTTCACTTTGGGTGAACGACAACTATTAGAACATCCTGAGGGGGCAAATTCTGCCAATTAATAATTACCTTGATGATGGCAGTGACAAATATTATATTATTTCATTTACTCTCATTATTCTCTAGATAGCCATATAATTTACGTTGTTTATCTCGAAGTTGCTTTAATAACAATACAAATTTTATTTACAGACGTCGTATGCAGTAATTCTCATATGACAGTTTACCTAGATACCTCACTTGATAACAGCGACAAGGCACGTTTTCTTGACCCTGCTTGTGGTGCTAACGGATACGTTTATCGTAACGGCACTCGATGGATTTACCTATATACGCGATATGACCAGTGTGAAACAACGATCACGGTAACATTATTAACTATTAAAAACTAACTACTCTGGGAGGTAAATATACACTTGAGTATATACTTTTGTGTACCCTTAATCTGTATGTATATGGGTGGCTAGTTAAAAACAAGCTTGGTAACGTGATTTACTTCAGGTGCGAAGGGTCAATTTTTAAGACAAGATGGCTTACACCCGATACACTACCCGGATGGATGTAATCTTGGCCCTCTGTATTATGGCAAATGGGCGGATCGAAATAAATGTTTACTCGTAGAATCGACCAAATAAACTGCTATCGTTTCGATCAAACGAAGTTAAGCACACCAGATGAGAGGCCTACTAAACCAAAGGAAATTACTTTTAAGAAGAATTCTTACCATTGTAGTTTGTCCCATTCTTATTCAGTCATTCAGTGTTTTGTACTTACTACTCACGTTTTGTAGGCCTAGGCTAGGCCCACGCGAGTTAGTAGACGCATCTCGGAATATCAAACTTGTTTAATGAAATGTTATCACTTAATTCTCAAAATCCTTCATACATACACTTTGCCACCACGAATTTAGGGTGCCGACAACCACGCGTGAAGTACATGCCTTATGGCGAGAGTTATGTATGGGACGCAGTAGCGCCTAAAAGCAATAAAAGTGATAACGCATCAATCGATAAAAATGATTAACCCAAACATAAGGCCTGTTGGACAGGCTAGGGAAGACATTACAGTAGTAATAACGTAAGTACAGCGCATGCGCATTTTGATTTGTTTGGAATCGTCGGAGTTATCACGATGCTTCGGCTTACGTTAACGTTAAAGTAGTTTGGCGAAATCCACCTAATTTTGTAGTTTAATCACATTTATCCTAGTAAAATTTTAACAATTCTTTAAATCAACAAATCTTTTTAGTCGACACCGACTTCAACTACATATCACAACCAGGTCATCGTTGCCGAAAAGAAAAATTCTACAGTTACTCGGGGTGACGATCTGCGCATGTCTGTTGAATGCGAGCTCGAGAATTCTGGAAAGTCTTCAACCAGTTTTAAATCAAAAGGGAATGCACAAGATTCGTTTAAGCGAGGGCAAGGAAATTTTACGTTCACGATGGAGCTGTACAAAGATGAAGGCTACTACACCCCATACGAATACTGGCAATACCCTGTGAAATTGGATCTTGGTAGCAGAGTGTATGTTGGTGCGAGCGTGAAAACTTTCAGTAACGATATGGTTATGTTTGTTGATTCTTGTACAGCGACACCAAATCCTGACCCGGATGCAAACCCACAGCATAGCATAATCGAAAACAGGTAGTATGACATATTATGGACTTAATTGGAAACTTAGAAGTTATGCTCCAATTATTTGTATAATGGTGAAAACCTGCGATTGTGTATAGCATAACGTAATCGAAAACAGTAGTACATAATAATTTGATGCTTAGAAGTGTCGCTCCAATTTATTTTATAATGGTAAAAATCCTTGCGATTGTGCGTTGTATGACATATAATCAAAAAGAGATGGTATATTACTATAAACTGAAGTTAAGGTTTAGAAGTGGTGCTCAATTTAATGTCATAATGTTAAAGAAACTCTCTGCGATTGTGCATTTTTTAACCCTCCTTAAACAACAACAGAGCTATATTCTGAAAGGTTATTTCAAGGGAATACCAAAATGAAGCATTTCAAATTCAAAATTGCGAGGTGTAGTACTGTGAAGGATTAGGGGCGGGAAGTCTGGAGTCACCCTTCAGCTATAAACACAAAAGCACTAGGGCAGATAGACGGACAATTTGGCAGAGCAAAGCCAAAGGAGAGAGAAGTTGAAAAATTAAAAATTGAGGTACAGCTTATGAAACTATGCATTATTATCTTTAACATATACAAAGTAAGTTTCTTACAATGTTTCCTTGCGAAGCTATGAACAAAATATATGTTTTTAGAAAACAGATTTCAAAATCGCTTATCCGTATTATTATCGTGGCTAAGCAGTTTTATTGTAGGCCTTATATCTCAAAATATTTAACTTAGTATGAAAGTTTAATATATTTATGTTGTTTAAATAAAATGAAAATTTAAAAAATGACCCTTTTTTGTTTCTGCCATATTGTGAAAAAATAAATTTGGAACTCATTTTCCTTGTTTTTGGCTCTTCCACAAATAAAGAAAATTATTTTTTCCCTGACAGTCCCTATACATAACTATGTTAAATGATGTCACAAAAATACCCTCCTGTTTTATTCAGGATATCATGAATTAAACAGAATGTTATTTGAAAAACCGTCACAAAACAATAATTGCGTGATGTCACCACAAATGAGTCTTTTACCCAAAAAAAAAATCAAAATTGAGTTATTGTTATATTCAAATAGAACGTATTAAAAACCTTACTTTGGTTTTTAATTGGGTTCATAGGTAGAATATAATCAGAGAAAAATAATTTTAAAATTTACACACTTAAAAAGAGACTTTGGAGAAAATCGGCTTTAAAGATAACTGTTGACTTCCTGAACGTTTTCATTGATTGATTTTGAAAAACTGCCTTTACAAAATGTAATTAAAATTATGATTATTGTAAATAAACATAAATAAGATATTTGTAATTATGAAATTTTAAATTTAAGTAATAAACTTCACAAAACAACAATAATTTCATTTTTTTATAGAATAATAACTTTTTACCTATTTTTGTGAATATCTCAAATTGACCTAGCGTACAACACGACCAATTTATCATTATACCTGACGTTTTTAAGGTGGTGAGTTTAAAACGCATGTTTTCTTTTTATTAGCTGTGGTGTTGATTCAACCGTTCAATTCGATGGCCAAACCTCGAAAGACGAAGCACGAATATTCTTCTCCTTTGACACATTCATATTCAACGGCAACCTACCAACGGTATGGACATTTTAAAGCATATTGACGTATGCTATTCAATGCTAATAAAAGCTTTTAAATCAGTTTAAAATATAAAATCGCAAGGCGAACATTCTAACAACCGACTGGCCGATATACTGACCTGCCATGGATGGATGATGATGTCGACGACGCATTTGGCCATAACGTAAACCCGCCGTGCCAATCCTAACCCGCCGTGCCCAAAATCAGGTTGTTTCT
>JAOTQE010063665.1:0-12607 GCA_025631205.1 Nesometra sesokonis
AGAGTTTTACAGTTCGCAAGTCCACAATTCCGCTTACGAATCACTCGAATAGCATAAAAACTGGCGTGCCGCCCCTATATTCACAAAGGAGACTCCAAACAGAACGTTACGCTCATTAGCTTCCAGTAATATCTTGCACAGCAACGAGCTTAAGCTGAAGTGCTAACATCAACGCGTCACCATCGATGATCACGTCACCTTTGTAGGCCTGCGTTCCGTGTCTAATTTCCCGTACTTTTGACCATCTACTGCATCTTTAGATGGTCAATAATTAAGTTTCCTTGCTTATCTGGTATTGGTTCTGGTCGGTCTGTCTACTAACTTTGATTAATACGCTACACCAGTACGTGAGCCCGGCCACAAACTAGACACTCAGCTTTACCAATACTCACAGGCACAGCCACATGTACTCCTCACCTCTCATTAATAACAAACTCCCGCGAAACAACGACTCCACTATTAAGTGAACGCACACCTGTAGCACGGCCTTTTGTTATGGAAATAAGAAACCCGCACAGAATGAAAAGACACAAGTTAATGACGTATAACTTTTATTAGCAACCACGAATTTCTTACAGTTTTCAAGCACAACCCTTTCAAAATTTCCAATTTTCCTATTCTTTAACACTGTGTAATTTGAGTAGAAGAGCCACTTTTGATTTGGGACTCATTTTTCAACATGTTTTTCGGCATTATCACATTGTCCAAATGTGAAATTTCATCTGTTAGGTCACAACTAATTGTTCTATAGATTTATCCAAAGAAATTTTAATCCCAGAGTTTCCCTTTAAGCAAACAGACGATGATGATAGTTACAATTCCTGAATTTATTGCAATTCAGTAATTAAACCTATGAAAAGACAATGCAAAAAGCACAATAGAAAGAGTACTGTACAGGAAAAATTTGAATTGTGAATTCTTTATTTCCTCAGTTTAAACTGTAAATATTCCTTTTATGCTAAATGTAAAAGCATACCTTTCACACTGTAAATTACTATCAGGATTTGAAACTTTTGAGAACAATGTAATTTATCATTTATACCCACCCTTTGAAAAAAATAACACCTTCTGACTAGGTAGGTCTACCATGTTAAATTACTAGGGAGATCTACCTAGAAACACAGAGACCTACCTAATAAGGTAGTACATAATTACCCTGTCTGTTGATGTTATTAATACCTTAAGGTTTACTCTAAATAATGGCTGTATTTTTGTATGAATACTTGTAGAGCATTGATGACCATATCCATGGTAGTATCCCTTGATATGGTAGTTTTTATAGGAATAACCCTGTTAACTACCTTTATCTACCTTGTCACTACCATTATCTACCATGCTAACAGTGTTATTTTTTTTCAAAGGGCAAAAGGTACTCTATGATCATTAAACGGTATAAAACTTTTTTTCTAAAACACAAAATTTTATATTTGTGAGGTCTCACCACAAAATGAGTTGCATTGTAGGTAAGATCAAATTGAGATAATCACCAAAATAGGTCTGAAGTCAAATTTTCGGGAAAATTAGCTTTAATCAATTATGAGTACTATGGTACTGGCATTTCATTATAATCTACGTTTTAGGTCAGTTTGCATGTAAGAAAGTGTCTTTTATGCAGATTTTATGAAATTTACAGTCTTTTAATTGAATATTTTTCAATTGCTTTATTTTTTATTTCCTCAAAACCGTGTTCCGTACATGGAAACTTCAAATGCTCATACCTTTGGATCTACTTATCCAAGGAATGTCATTTAAAGTTTAGATTACAGCTTATATTATGCTCTATTAAAAGGTACCAATACCTCAATTTTGGATTTTTCTACCATGAGACTCATTTTGAGGTAAAATCTCACATTTACCGATTACTACAATACTGTATGAACTGCAGTTATGTAATCTTATCTCTATCATTCAATAATCAGAAAAGTTACTGGATCCGCCCCTGGAGTCAGCATGCTTCAGTTCGTTTCGGTTGATATGCACGTATGCAGTAACAACAGAATTTTAAACATTTTGATTAGCTTTGATGCAAACTGTGAACAAACGCTTTGAAAAAAATAACACCCTCTGACTAGGTAGGTCTACCATGTTAAATTAGTAGAAAAGAACCACAGAACTACCTAGCAAGGTAGTATATAATTTTCCTGTCTGTTGATGTTATTAATGCCTTAAGGGTTTATTATAAATAATGGCTGTATTTTCCTATGTATACTTGTAGAGCACTGCTGATCATATCCTTGGTAGTAGTTTTTATAGGGTTAACCCTGGTAAATACCTATATCCACCTTGTCGTTACCATTATCTACCATGTTAACAGAGCATGCTGTCCCCCAAAACACAGGATAAATAAAAGGATAAATAGGCTTCCCAGCTTGCTCTTGGGGAGGCTAATAAAATCCTAATGAATTCTACCCTTTGAAAAAAATAACACCCTCAAACAAGGTGGGATTACCATGTTAAATTACTAGGAAGATCTACATAGAACCACAGAGAACTACCTGGTAGTTGTTGATGTTATTGATACCTTCAGTTCTAATCAGTCTGAATGTCTATTAATGGCGGCATTTTCCTGGGTACTTGCAGGGCATTTTTTATCATATCTTTGGTAGCCTCCCTTGGAAGGGGAGCAGACCTTGTGTTAATTGAGAGATCTATGAGTTTTGGTTATAATGGGATAATATAGATAGGTAGAAAGGTTGGTGTCTGGTAGTTATTACAGGGTTAACCCTGTTAACTACCTATGTTTACCTTGTCACTACCATTATCTTCAATTTTAACAGAGTTATGTTTTTCAAAGGGTATCTAAACTGTGGGTTTTTCTATATTACCTTTTGACAACTTTCTAAATGAAATCTATCAAACAAATAAAAAAATATTTAATCAAATGATTTTTAAATAGTATTAATCTACTAATGTACTTAAGAACCATATTCTAGTTGTCTTAAATTACCATCTCTGGCTTCATAGCTATAAAAACGTAAAAACGTGGTATACTCGTTACTTGTCAGACTGTCAGTCATATACAAAAATCATTAAACTTGACATCTGATGTTCACTCAGTGACATTTATGGGAATCAATGTTGTGTTTTTCTAATTATCTTTGGCATCATCAATAAATAATAAATCATAAATGCATTAGGTAAAGGGTAATATAATGATGTTCTTTTAAAACATTTTATTAAGTTTAATAATTAGTGGACAAGAAATATTTTTTACATAAAAATTACCACAACCAAAGTTGTTCCTCCTTGAGTTGTTTAAATTTGTTTAATCTGCAATTGAATGAAAAGATTCACCGATCTATTTTAGAAACCTCAATGTTATCTTTTATAGATAATTTTAGCCAACCCTACGTGTAATTTATGAGAACAAAATCTAAGAAAAAATATTCTGATAAGGAAAAGGAAACATTTTAATAAGTTTAATAATTAGTGGAAAAGAAATATTTTTTACATAAAAATCACCACAACCAAACGTGTTCCTATTTGAGTTGTTTAAATTTGTTTAATCAGTAATTGAATATATGAAAAGATTCTCCGATTTATTTCAGAAACCTCAATGCCCTTTATAATAGATAACAAACTTTTACCCTACCCTATGTGTAATTTATAAGAACAAAATCTAAAAAAAAAAACAGTAGGTACACATCCAATCTAATTCAACAACGTTCTGCTACTTGTTCTCTTACTCTCATTTTCAATCATACTATTCTTTATATTCTACCATGCCGATTGAAGACTTTTATGGTGAAAGGTCCTTCATGGCTGCTGGTCCAAGGCTTTGGAATGTTCTTCCTGTTACTGTCCCCTTTGTTCAAATTTTTATTTTCGGTTTTGTTTTCTATTTTCAGTTTTGTTTTCTTTTTCAAAAGACAGTTGTGAAAGTTTATAAACCCCTTTCACAAGAAGTTGTAAACTGCGAATATTGCAGTAATTCACGAATGCCGGCTTTAGTGTGAAAGGGTACTTTGCCTCAATGCCGGCATTTGTTAAACCACCTCAGACCATACTACCGTTATATTACCGTCACTTCCTTAGGCCGAATGTGTACGAAAGGTTCCACAGTGTAAAATGCCTGCTTACGCAGTGAAGCATAACTAAACAAAGGTCAAAGTTGGAAACCTGTATTATTAAGACTGCCAATTTTAAAGCTTTCACTCAGACCCTTTCACAGAGGAAACCGTTATATTACCAGAATTTGACCTTCTGTGTGAAAGGGTTTAGACCGGCAATAATGCCAGCATGGTATGGTAACATGGTAACAAAATAACATGATGAGATATGACCTTGTTTATCAATACAGTCACCAAAGAAAACATAATGGCATTGGAATTACTGTAGTAACTTCAGTAGACTTAATAGCAATAGAACTAGAGTAAAAACTGCTGCAGAATAATTGTAACAATGGTTCCCAAGGATAGCATAAACAGGGTGAGTACAACAAGTATGATAGTAATGGTCATTACACAAGGAAAAAATCGATTATCATATGAATGAATGATGAAGATGTGAATTAAGATAAATATTATGGTTAAATTATTATAATGTAAACAAATATTACCTGAGATTGCTTATCACAAGATCTAACGAATTTTCCTGAAATGGAATAAATTCTTCATCAGCTTGTAGCTTAATTGTCTTCACATCCTCACAACTGAAACTTTGTGCCTGAAAAAAGAATATAAAAATTACTAACCATGGTATAAGGCCACTACATTGAACATAGAATCAAAGTCAGTGTGAAATGTGGACATATACCCTAGTATAAGCCCACTACATTCAACAATCCCAGTCAGTGTGAAATGTGGACATATACCCTAGTATAAGCCCACTACATTGAACATGGAATCCCAGTCAGTGTGAAATGTGGACATATACCCTAGTATAAGCCCACTAACATTGAACATAAAATCCCAGTTAGTGTGTGATGTGGGCATATACCCTGGTATAAGCCCACTATATTGAACATAGAAGCCCAGTCAGTGTTTGATGTGGACATATACCCTGGTATAAGCCCACTAACCTTGAACATTGAATCCTAGTCAGTGTGTGAAGTAGACATATACCCTGGTACAAGCCCAATACCCTTAAACATGGAATCCAAGTCTGTGTGTAATGTGGACAATATCCTAGTATAAGCCCACCATCCTTCAACACTGAATCCCGCGCCAGTGTGTAAAATGGACAATACCCTAGTATAAGCCCACTTACCTTAAACATGGAATCATTGTCAGTTTTTGGTGGGTTTACAGTGGCGTATCTAGAGGGGGTTGTTAAGGTGGTCGACCTGGTCGAGGCTTGAGCATCCCCTTCAAGAAAATTGAGCATCCGTCCCCTCCCCTCCCCCACTCATTGTTTAAGAGGGAAATGATTATAAAGTCAAGAGAAAAAAAAGCATAATATAAGGAAATAACATTTTTTTTTGTTTGTTAAAATTTGATCAGATTGAGCATCCCTTCGCTAATTCCTAGATACGTCCCTGGAATATATACAATATATCAATTTACGTATAAAAAATCAATTGTTATTATTTGAGCCAGTATGCTGAGAAAATTGTTAATAAGGTCAGAGGCCAATATAAAAACTTTACTCACTTCAGTATCAAACTTGCGCATAAATAATACATATACACACATCAGAAAATATTCACAATAAATATATTATAAATATCAGCTTTTTTAAGTTTGGTAACAAGTTCAGTGCAATAATTCAGCTCCCATTGGGCCTAGTAGATGCTTTATAAATTAAGTAATATTAAAAGGAAGAAAACAGCACACAGAAATAATTTATGAATTAATAGTAAAAGGAGAACAGCCAACAGAAAATATTTTATTTATTAAGTAATATTAAAAGGCCAAGGGAAATGGAATGATAGTAAAATATGGGATATAAGTTAAGGAACATTTATCGCATAAACTAAAATATTTGCAGTCAGAATAGGAATTTGAATTTGATATTGCTAAAAGAACTGCAGAACTAGAGTCTGGGTTTGGATACTAATTATTGTAACAAGAAATACAGCAGGGGCAGAATTAAAGGGGCCGGACTGGCTCCAGCACCCCCCCCCCCCCCACCTTCACCCTTTCGGAAAGTAAAATATGATGATTAACATAGCATAAACTATGTAGCAACCTGAAAAGAAAGAATTACCATATAACATAACACACTCCTGGTGCCATGTCCGGGCATCTAAAGGCCAAAATTCCCTCGGACTCCCCAACACTTTGATTTTTAATCACTGTATATTATGCAGTTCCATCCATCGAAAAAAATCATGATGTGAACTATGCTAATTTTTAAGTGCACGGGAAACGGAACTTAGATCATCAGTATTGTTAGAATCGCACTCATGTTCTTCTTGCTGTTGTTGATGTTGTTGCGACGACAACTTTAAAAGCATCTAGGGTCCCCAGTTATGAATTACAGTACTGTAGTCTCGATTTCCAACAAATGTTTATCGCTCTTTTTGTTATAACCGGGGTTTCCCCTAGACCCACAAAACAAAAAATGCGATTCATCAAGTGTGAATTTAGGAGCATAAATCACCTTTGTGGCTCAGTCAGTTAAGGCATCATTTAACAGGACTGTTCTATCAAAGCGAAGGTTGTGATTTTGATCGCCATTATGGTATTTTTTTCAATTTTAAAATCTATCAATTTAATTTGTATAAAATGAACATTCTAAATAATTTATAATTTTTGTTATCTAATTTTCTCTTCTAAATTGCCTTGTCAAAATCTACAGAAATATTTTATAATGCTAATGTTACATGTGCTACTAGTAATAATTGATGGGAGACAGCTTTTATTTCCCAAAAAACAGTGAAGGCACAGACCTGGTGAGGGTCCTCTATTATCTGCAAAACA
Organism: Nesometra sesokonis; assembly: GCA_025631205.1. Lineage (NCBI taxonomy): Eukaryota > Metazoa > Echinodermata > Crinoidea > Comatulida > Antedonidae > Nesometra > Nesometra sesokonis. The sequence continues at coordinate 6,864 of JAOTQE010063665.1, forward strand.
TAGTTGGGCAGCAGGAGCACTGGGGCAAAACTTGACCTTAAAAATATACAATAGACGTACATATGGGCTGTGAATAAAATAAACGTGGTAGCCAAACATGTAAAATGGGGAAATGATGTTTTTTCTTTTATCAAAATGAAAACTGGGAATCATGCCCAACTGGGCATGAAAAACTATACACCCCTTTTTTTGGATCCTGGATCTGCAGGTGATCTTGGCAAATTGTGAGGTCTCACCACAAAATGAGTCACATCGTAGGTGAGGCCAAATTGAGATAATCACCAAAATAGGTCTCAAGTCAAATTTTTGAGAAATTTATTTTTAATCACTTATGAATACTATGGTACATGTATTTCATTATGGTATAATTTTTAGGTCAGTTTCCATGCAGGAAAGTTTCCTTTATGCAGATTTTCTGAGATTTATAGTCTTTTAATTGTTTATTTTTAGGTTGCTTTATTTGCGATTTTCTCAAAACCGTATTTTCATACATGCAAATTTCAAAAGCTCATATCTTAGGGCCTACTTATCCAATGACTGTCATTTAAAGTGTAGGTTACAGCTTATATTATGCTCTATTAGAAGATACTAATAACTCAATTTTGGATTTTCCTACCATGAGACTCATTTTGTGGTGAGACCTCACATATATTTTTATACTTTGTACAGTATATATCATTCATTTAATTAATGTCATCACAGTAATAAACAAAGAAATAAACAAGAAATATCAAAATATTTTTTATTTGTTATAAATATACATGCCTCTTCACTTTTAATTGACTCTTTACTCCTTTGATGAAGTTCCTCTGCCAACAATGTGAACTGATTGCGTTCCTCTTGACACATCTTGGCAGCTTTCTTTAACTCTGCCTTCAAGGATACTAACTTGGCATCCGACTCCTGACATTTGCTCTTCAGCTGTTCCAGCTCTTTACGTGACTTCACCAACTTTTCCTGAAGATCCTACAACCATCAAAAGAAATGAGATCAGATTTTAAAGAGAAAATTCAAACCAGTAACATTGTTGTAACCTCTTTAATTCTATCTCTTGAGTATCCTGATGTTTGATTCCCACCTGAGAACAACTTGCTTTCTTTCGCAACTAATCTCAACTATACTAAGTATTCGGGCAATTTCATGTCCCAGATGCAAAAACATATAATTAACATAACACTTGATAAAAAAATGCAATCATGGTGAATAGATTCTTGGTAGCTGCTAGCAATGAAGCAGTATCACATGGTGTTGTCCAAAATGGTAATTCTCTATAATACCTATTCCCATTCTATCTTTGCCTGCATTTTGTTCCTTGCATGATTTTGTGTTTTTATCTTTTCATCCCCAACGCTAGTTTAAAATAAATGTACTAAAATTGTTACCACATTCTGGTGCTGCTCTGACCTTGTACCATTAGAGTATTGTTTCTTTGTTAAATTTTAACATGTCTGGAGTATAACTATATAACATATACGTATATAACACATTTAATTTAAAGAAGATAAATAGAAGGTTGAAATAAGACCTAGAGACGTGAAAAAAAGATAGTTGTCTCTTGAGAAAGAAAAAGATACCCGATGCCGTCATCTACCAAACTCTTCATCTACACTTGCATTTAAACATTTATTATACTATTACCAATCCCATTCTTGAGCGTAAGTCCACCCAAACAATCAAACCATTTTACATTTAGTTGTAGTACCCTAATATAAGCCCACATATTAGGAAGGGGGGCTTATGCCATGGTCAGAATGATAGTTCATTTCCTTTTATTATCCCAAGTGATGGTAGCAATGTTTACCTGTACAGTGGTGCTTCTTGACCATGTCACCTCTTTATATTGTTCACATTCCTTAGCAACCTTCTCATGTGATGTCTTTAACTTGGAAAGCTGAAGGAAGAAAAACACAAATTGAATTAAAAAAAGAGCCAATTAGCAAGTTATGAACATGTGTCAAGATTACATAAGAAAATAAAGTGCACTTCTTAGCCAACAACATAAGTCTCGTCTGTAAAAATTCCACAATAAAAGCAAAATAATAAATAGTGTATAATGCTTATATATCCCTATTTGTGTCTATCAGTGCAAAACTATGTGCACTTCTTACAAAGTAAAATTAAAGGGTTTGTTAGTACACAGTATGATGTAAAAGTTTTACATGGATTGTAACCTTGACTTTTGACCCTGCCTCTACAAAATTTAACCACCTACAACTCTTTGGTCAAGGAATGCTGTGGCTAGGTTTGACAAGTTTCTGATGGACATTTTGCAATTGGGCTGATAAAAAATAGTTTTTCATCAATTGTGATATTGACCTGTGATTCTACACCTTTCACAATTAAACACTTCAAGATCTATAATAATTTTTTTTTTATTTTGTGTCACATTCAACAGCAAAATTTCGTAACCACTTACAGAATGGGATCTACTGTATGTCATGTTTTCTAAATAAAGTCTCATTATGAGGCTTAGGGAGTGATGCGGTTGGGTAATGTAAAAGAACCTAGTGTGCACTCGGGTTCAAACCCAGGACCTCGGGATTGGAAGGCAAGCATGTTAACCACTAAAAATAAAAAACTTGAACTTGAAACTTGAAAACTTGTATCATGTAAGAAAATAAGGGCACTTCTTAGCCAACAGCATAAGTCTCGTCTGTAAAAATTCCACAATAAAAGCAAATTAATAAATAGTGTATAATGCTTATATATCCCTATTTGTGTCTATGAGTGCCAAACTATATGCACTTCTTACACAGTGAAATTAAAGGGTTTTGTTAGTACACAGCATGATGTAACAGTTTTACATAGAATGTAACCTTGAATTTTGACCCTGCCTCTACAAAATTTAACCACCTACAAATCTTTCGTCAATAATTGTGAAGCGCTTAGAGGCCTTGGCAGTAATAATAATTATAAAATTAAAACTCACATAAAATTTTCATAAAAAAATCAAACATGATGTTGCACAAAAATTACCTAAAATAGCGATATTACCATTATAATGAAGTGGTTGTTCGAGGTTCAATACTCAACACGGTCTTAGGAAAGACTGTTTTATAGCAATGGTCTAACTTGGGTGACATTGCTAAAATTGTCTATGTGTTAAAGCCGTCTTTATTCTGTAAGTTAAGACCGTCAGTTAAGACTGTTTTATAGCAATTCGACCCATGAAATTTGGTTGTTTGGGAAAAATTGACTGCATCAACAAACCTCTGAAGTGGCGGCATCTAAATGATCCTGATATTCCATCAATGTTGATTTAACAGTTACAATAACGGAAGAGGGTGTGATTGGCCTCTCGTCTTTTGTTGTCTTTTTATTTTTCTTCATGGCTGGTCTGTCTTTCTTGCCATCATTAAGTTGGTAGTTCTTTAACAGTAACTCTAGCTCTCGCATGCATCCTCCATAAGTCTCCTCCAGATATATTTGTCTCTTCTTTGCCTTAGGAATAATAATGAATATCCAACTATTATATACAACAATTTAAATAAGGCCTAAAAAGTCTTTGTTACCCAAGCACAACATTTTAATTTTCCTTTCTGATGGCTTCTGTATTCCTAATTAAATCAATTGTAATGGATATAGTAAATAAAAAAAAATTACCCAAAACCCTCATCTTTAAAAACCTTTAAACAGATCTGTTGTGGTAATGTATCTTAAATAAAAACCTTTTTCCATCCTCCCACTCTTCCATTGAAATTTTAACAAAGTGGCGGCAAATAATTATTTAAGTCATGCATGGAATTAACTGTTATAATATAATATTTGGAAAACATACAGTGTCCAGTGTATGATCTGAAGTGGGGCTTCACGCTACACTGATTTTATATAAAAGCAAATAATTAGCCAGATCACAGTCACCTTTACTGTTAACTTCTACACACTGTTGTTCTTACAATGGTTCCATATTAAAAACAACCAATCGACGCTGTACAGTAGCTTTCTAGTAAACATGCAAAAATTTGCAAAATCATGGACAGTGTGTACAGAAATTGTAAACAGTTAAAGCTGCATTTTGGATGCTTGGCGGAGGTTTGCGAACTCCAAGTGCTTCTAGTTCTTATAAAATTACTCAGACTAGGCTAGTCAATGTAGTAGTCAATATTGATAAAAAAGTAGCATAAATGATAAATATAATATGGGTAAAGACCGCAGAATTAAAAAATAATGTATTGTATTGGACTCTGAATTAAATTTCAGTATTCGTGTTGCTAAATTCTATCCAAAGTTAATGTATGATATTTTACCTTCTTAAGTTCCAGCTTAAGGTCGTCAAAGTTTTTCTGGTGAAGGTCAAGTTGATTAGATAACTCACCAATGACCAACTTTTTCTCATCAATTTCTGCAATCAGTTGTTTCTTAACTGTCTTGTGTTGTTTTTCTAAACTATAAGAAAAAGATTTAAAAAAAAGATAAATTCTGGTAAAACCCTTACTTTTGCAGTTAATAAAAATAATGTATTTCATGACCATTTATTAATTTGTGATTGTTAATGGATATAATAATATACACTGTTTAGCATACCATACCAATGGCGCATTTAGGTGGGGGAGGGGGGTAACAGGCTTCAGTCCCCTCTAAAATTGACCCATAAATTAGGTTTCGGGGTATTAATAACAATGGACTAGTAAAAATAGATGCACAGCGGCTGTATATAGAAAACCCTAAGACGCAAAGGCAGACCTGTTATTGTATGCCCCCCCCCCCCCCGGACAATTCTGGATCTGCCCATGCATACTAATATATATGGAATACAGTACATAAATAAGCATACAAACAATGAATATTTATTAGTTAAATGGAGAGAATATCTTCATGAGTTGCAACATTGAATGTCCATTGAATTGAACAGTCAATCATTCAATGAATGAAGTTATGCTCTCTATTCAATGAATACAAAACATTCATTAAGCCTGTTTTCCTGTCGATCATTATTCCAAAATCACCGATTTGAAACAGCGTTTTGAATCGTTATAAAAAAGTTTTAAAAATTAATTATTAATTTCAAATCACACTGGGCCTCTATATTTCCTCTATTTACTAAGTTCTGTGCAAGAAAATTTGTGTATTTTCATGAAGAATTAAATTCGCCATAAAAAATTTAAAGAACTTTCCAACTACAATCTTTTTATATTAGTTAGATAATTGTATATTTTATGTTCTAAAGCAACTTATAAATCACGAAAATGTAAATAATAAACAAAATGTGTGATTTATTTCTAGGTCCAAAACATGTAAATTCTTGCCACGGGCAATTTTGCCTCACAAGCAATCAACTTGATGATGACATAATTCATGTCAAAATATTTAATCCTGTCACAATGGCATGTATCTCATTGCTTGGAGTATGTATTATACTTTCTTATTTGAAGTTGATTAGTGGAGCTTTTCGGATTGAGGATGAATAAAATTTGTGATCATTTTGATTAAATAAAACAGTAAAATGTTACCTGTTTAAGTTATCCTTAGTTTTCTTTCCCATTTCCTGTTCTGTATTATAAAGACGTTGTAGTTCACTGGAGATTGAAACAAAACGATAAAAAGTGAAAGGATCACTTATTAATATCAGATAAAAAATATTATACAACACTTATTTATACTCTAGCTATTTGATTGTTGGTTTGTAGGCCATGTGACATTATTTCTAAAGTATTATCAAATAATAATTAATACTAATGCATGGTAAACAAATACTATTTAATAATAATACTAATGCATGGTAAACAAATACTATTTAATAATAA
>JAOTQE010063676.1:0-18152 GCA_025631205.1 Nesometra sesokonis
GTCATTGCAAATGTTGTTCGTGGTCATCTCCGGACATTTCGGTGACGAAGCTTGCCGATTAGCCGAAAAAATTCTTGGCGATTATTTCGTTTGGGAAATGTGTAAAAACGAGTGATGAGAATTTTCCACATCTATTTTTAGATTTGGAAATTTGTAAACACGAGCCTTGGGGCAATAAACGATCGTTGTGTAAACCGATAGGTCGTAAAACAATGTTGACCGTTGCGTGAACCCGGCTCGGGGTCACGAGGTCGTGACGAGTCGAAGCAAGTATAGTAGTTGAAGGAATGTTTGGGGAAATTCCCACGGTCGTGACGTCACGAAATGCTGGAAGCTGATTGGTTGATGACATGACCATATAAGGTCTGGCCCAGTACCCCCATTTTTACCTACTAGGATTATGCAAATTAGGGGTCGTGACGTCACGAAATGCTGGAAGCTGATTGGTTTATGACATGACCATATAAGGTCTGGCCCAGTACCCCCATTTTACCTACTACTAAGGGAAATCAGCGGAGGCTAGCCTCAGAATGAGTTTGCGGAATTGCATTTTTTGAATTGATTTGATTGGATGATGTTTTATCGGATAATCTGAAATTCCTGTGGAAACAGGACCATATACGAGAGTATAATACATACTCCAAACAATGAGATACACGCCAACGTGACAGGTCACTATTTCGACAAATTTTGTCATTATTCCTGATGATGAAATAATTTTGTCAAAATACTGAATCCTGTCACGATGTATCTTATTGGTTGGAGTATGTATTACGATGTACTTGAAGTTGATTAGTGAACCTTTCGGACGACCATATATGTTTTATAACCATAGATTTATTATTTACGGCCAGATGGTGAACTTCCACAGAATGCATAGTCCCAAAGTACAGTTCTATATAATCACCTACTATTCTGGAATCCCACCAATCAAATCGTGTTACATTCTAATGGTGTTGCACGTCAAAATTGCGTCCCCAGTCTTTCATAGATGCAAGGATTGAAGTTTCAAATTTATCAATAAAAAATTAAAATTAATCCAAATATAAAGACAATGACAACGACATATGTAATTACATAATTTGTATGACAAAAGAATGTCAAAATACAATAACTGTAAAACAGTTATGGTTATTTAACTTACATGTTTGTGACAAAGGCTGAAGAAATCAATAGTAGGCGCCTACATGGGACTGCAATTCTATAGTGTTAAATTCACCATCTAGCTGTAAATAATAAATCTATGCTTATAACAAAGTAGAATGATGATGATGAACATCATCCTCGAAATTTGTTTCAGGAAAAATAATTTAATGGATTGTTTTTCACTAGCCCCATATAATTAATGGGGTAAGTGAAAAGCTCGTCTGTTGAAAATATACTATTATCTAAGTATTTATGTACACTCACATACTGCATCTATTGCACCAATGTTATTCGTCCTTGAAGTGAAATGATTCGACAAATGTAAAAAATCTATAAAACCATTTTATTGCAATATTTTACAAATCTACAAAATTCTTTGTACTAAAATCTATAAAACATGTATTTACATTTATATTTATAAGTTGTTGTTTTTGTCACTTTTTTATAATATTTATTTCCAATTTTAGCTGTTAATTTTAATATTTATAATATACATATGTACTTAAATCACTTAATTTGAATACACAATAGTTATTAAAATTTCATTCAATTTATATCATTTTAAAATATATTTTGCTGTTTCACTCAGAAGCTTTCGCTTTACACTATAATATAAGTACAAAGTTATTGTTATATAATGGTTTATTCAACAATTTATTTAAATACATAAACATCTACTGCATACCTGCCAACACTCTCAAAAGCGGTAGGCCATCTTGCTACCGCTGAATTGGTTGAACACCAAGGCACCCCACACTCCCATCTTACCGAAATTTAATTTGATGAGAAAAAAACAGGCATTTCGCCCCGATTGCTGTTATTGGGAAGAATTAGGCTGAAATTGGCTCCATTTAGTGCAAATTCGGTACATATTTTAATAGTGTCTTGTACATTTTATAGTTCACCTGAGGTACATTCTTATTTTCGGTATTATTTTTCAAATAGCGGTAGGATTCGCATGCAAAAGCGGTTGGCAGTAGGAAGGTAAAAAAAGCCTACCGCGTAAATCGGTAGGATTGGCAGGTATGATTACTGTCAGCAATTATAAAGATCAAGGATATTCCATCAGGGGCGGATCCAGGATCCGCAGAAAGGGGGGGTGCAGCACTTTTAAATTCCGGGTGGGCGTGGTTCTTAGGTTTTTACTGACGAGCAAAAAAAAAAGGTCACTTCCCCTATTTTGGTGCTCTGGTGCCGTATTTTAGTCGTATTTTGGGGTTTTTTTGTAATTTTTGAAACCGGCGCACCTAATATAAGGGGCGTCGATTACTTTAAAATCCGCTTTCTTATAATTATACATGATACAGTCACTTTTGTGTGACTGAATCGTACTGTTAATATAAAGCATAATTTAAAACTATGAGACTCAATAAATAATAAACTCAATAAATATTAAAAGTATGATCAAAACGATAGGTTTCAATGATTTTTTTAATTTAATATGACACTTCGGGAATTTTTGGCGTTTTCCGGAATGCAGTTCCAGAGTTTTGGGCCAGAAACAGCGAATGACCTGTTATCAAAGATTTTTCTTGTGGTGAAGGGGACACAGAGGAGATCTTTGTTTACAGATCTAGTAACCTATCTGATAATTTGGTCAGAAGATCTGATAGGTACAATGGAGCCAGTCCACGCAAACACTTGTAGACAGTAACAAGAAGCATACTCCACTCTAACATGTACTTCCCTACCATCTACCGCTTTACTATGGTATCCCTACCATTTTTTTTAAAAGTACAATGTTATTAAAAAATCAAGGATAGAACCTACTTATGATATATGTTAAATTTCCAAAATAGGTACAAAATGCCCAGGCCCATACGCCGGGTTGTGAATGCGGGGGCCTGTAAGTAAGTATAAGATATTTATCCGAAAATGAATAGCAATAGGCGTGGGTCCAGGGCCCGGAAAATGTTTGTCTCTCGATGCTCTCTGATGCACTTTAGAAGCACATAGTGTTCAAATCAATAGTTTAAAATAAAGGTTAAAATAAACAAAATTATATTTCAAAACATAAGGTATATCTTCCTTAGAAATCAGAGATTATTTTCAATTTGCTAAATATTTATTTAAATGATAAACGAAATTAATTATTGAATAAATGAATAACCTCAAAGACTACTCTACATAAAGAAAGGTTTCAGGTTACAGGGTTTTCTTTGGTATATGTCACACCATGGAGTTGTTTGGTGGCGTTCTCACACACTTCAATATTGTTATAATCCTGTACATATATACATTAAGCATATGAATTACCATACGGATGGTAAATTACTGCAGGAGGGTATGCTGGGTCATTGTAGCCGCCTTCTAAGAGGGGACCACTATGAGGAACAAATACAGGAGGGTATGCTGGGTCATTATAACCCTGGGCTACTTGAGGATCACTGTACTTATAGTACATGTCTGGTGTCACAACATTCTGATTATCAGGATAAACTATGTTTGGCGGTTCTTCATACTCAATGACCACTTTTGGTTTTTTCTTCTTCTTTTTCTTCTTCTTCCGTTTTATTGGTTCTAGTGTGTTGTGCTTGTGGAAGGCTGTACCATTTACAATGCTGTCATCATAGTTAATGCTGTCATCATAGTTAACACTGGTGAGAGATAATGGAAACAACTTTAAGTTAAAACAAAATTAAAATAATCATTTTATCATTGTCACATCTAACTGGGTGCTTGTACTGAGTGAAAAGTCCCTCAGGATTCGGTGTTTTATTCTGGTTAAATTGTATGTCGCCACCTACGGGTTTGAGAATTGCGAATTCTAATATGGTCTGATATGGAAAACAGTCAAGATAGTAAATGAAACTAATTTCTCTATTGTTTATGGTAAACATTAACGTTTTATTTATATAATGTGTATACAGGACAAATATTTTAACACCCCATTTTGAAATAAATTTATACTGACTTAATTCTCTACATTTTAATAAAAATATGAAAATTATTTTAGAGTATTTTTTGTAATCTTTGCATGATTTTAATAATGAGTTAATGAGTTAATATATAGATGGCAGCAGACAACAAATTAATATAAAACATTGTACTTCTAGGATAGATCAAGAGCAGTGTCTGCAGTCATACAGAGGGCAACAGACAACCAATTAAATTCAACATTGCACTTCTGAGATAGATTCAAGAGGCACAGTCATAAAGAGGGCAGTAGACAATTAGTCAATGTCAACATTGTCCTTCAAGGATAGATTTAAGAGCAGAGTCAGTAGGCATAGTATTATTTTAATGGCTAGAGAGTGAACTTCCACAGAATACATTGTCCCAAAGTGTAATTCCATGCAAGCGCCTACTATTGAAGACATGTCCAGAATCCACCAATGAAATCGTGGTATGTTTTAACATTGTTGCTGCTTTGAAACTGCCTCCCCAATCTTTCATAAAAGTTAGTGATTTATCAATAAATTGAGGGCGTTCTATGTTACGGCAGGTGCCTCATAATTAGCTCTTAAATCACTGATATTTTTCGTGATCTAGGATTATTACTTGGAGCTATTTTCAGCTCAGAGTGTAAAGCTTCTTCTACTGACCATCCACATGTGATCAATATTACATTTTGGACATTGTTATGTGCTGAAATTTGAGATCTTCTGACTTAACTGAGCTAGGCCTTTGGCGGGACATTCAATCAGCCGTATTGCTTGTGTGATCAACTGTCAACTAACCGTAACGAACACAATAGTGTACCGTTACCTTGACGACGCTTGTAAACAATCGACTGTGTTTGTATGGTAGTTTGCTGCTAAAGTACATACGTACGCTGGCCTACGTCAGTTCTCATAGCTGGTTTACACAGTATACGAACACGATACTTCGTTGAGAGTGACACTGACACTCCATAAGCGTACGCAATGGATCCAAGATTGTTTTTTATATTATTACTGATCGTCCCAAAGCCTGTAAGTGATGCAACTTTCCGCAACAACTTATACTTTAACATTAATTACACTTGGTTCAACATGTCAAATAATAATCTACACTCGTGTTGGCCGAGAGTCTTCAAAGCATCACCAATTGGAAGACATATCTCTTACTACAGAAATCATGATGCTAGCTTCAGAATATTATTGGTCTCTGGAGATATCGAGGTAAATCCAGGCCCACATGATAGACCAAGTTCTACTGACGCATCATCTGCAGGTAGCACAGCTCAGAACATGGCTTCTATGTCACACGGAACAATCAATTTCTATTACCAAAATGTTAGAAGCTTGAAGAACAAACTTCACGTAATGAACTCAAAACTACATGCTCACCTGCTCTCCAATACATTTCAAACAAATGCACAGGATATAAGAAGCGGATAAAAAAGACTACTAATTAAATGTAGTAATGGTTAATGAATTTTCTAATGCTATCAATTCATTATTAATTTCAAAAGGTCAAACTCTTAATGAATGAAAAGAAAATATGAGGAAGATGAAAGACTACTGTTACTATAGAATGAAGACTGGCTAATGCTACCGATTTAAGATTAATTTCAATAAATGTTGAATTTTTAATGAATATGTAAGGAAACATGCAGCAGATAAGAGACTAGTATTAGACAAGACTAACAGTATGTTTTAAGCATTTTTTTTTACTGGTTACAGGGCTGGCCATCAGTATGATTATTAATTTACAGAACCATTACACCACCGAACCCTCAATAGACTTACGTTAGGCCCTAGTCTACAGGGATGTAATTGGGTGGAGGTGGGTGGAGCCACCCATCCTAAAATCTTTCTATTCACCCTAAAAACTATTTGAAAGCCTTCCACCCAGTCAAATTTCAACCTGCCACCACACCTAAGCCTATGAAAAAAGTAAAAATACTGTTTTTAATCATTTTACCAACCACCTTTACCTTGTTGCTACCCACCCCTGGATTTTTCTAGCTACATCCCCGAGTCTATATTTAATGGGATTAGTGTGATGTTGAACACCTTCTTTCAACTTTGAAAAAAAGCATTGGTCAGTAGGCCATTATTTTTCAAGCTCCTTTGAATCTCTCCATTTTAATGAGGTGTTAATAGTTAAAAACTGCTTGTAGTGCGGTTCACTAACGCAAGTTTATAGAGGGTGGGAAGGGGTATTAATAAAATTATCAATGATGAATGCAAAGATAAAATGAGGCTATTGATAATCTACAATGTTTTTTTATTTCATGCTACACATACCGCCTTATTTCAACTGGGTCTGATGCTGTGGAGGAGTCACTGTGAAAATAATAAATACTGCATTGAAAAACAATATCAAAAAAGTACATGGTTCTTTTCTCTATGATGGGACAAATTATTGTATTGCTCTTATCTTATCGTTTTTTTTTTTTTTTTGTCCAGAATCTTGGTTTTGGAAGTCCATAACCCTTTCTATTTAACAGTATTTAAATTTAATTTTAAGAGTAATTTGAAAATGTTTACTGTTATGGTTGAACCTCGGTTTGCATCATAGTTTTCTCACCTCTCTCAAGATGAGATCTACACCATGTTTCTAAACCAAGTCTCATTATGAGGCTTTGGAAGAAGTGTTGTTAAGTTGTGAGAAAGAACCTAGTGTTTAGCCAGTTTCAAACCTATGACCTCAGGATTGGGAGCCACTCCATGGAAATAGATTACTGAATGGCAAATGATGAAACTTAATGCTATCAGGGATGTAATTGAAATGGGCAGAGCAGCCCACCTCTGATTCTTCCACCCATCCAAAAACTATTTCAGGGTTTCCTTCACACCAGCCCAACTTCAACCTGGTACCTACACTAAACATCTGCAAAACTTCAAAATACTACTTTTTAATCACGTTACCACCACCTTTAAAATGTTTTGCCCACTACTGGATTTTTCTAAATAGATTGCAAGTGTGCATATCTTGTTTTTTACCACAGTGGTTGATTGAACCATGGAAAGCTATACTGGGACTTTCAATCTTCTTGAAAATCAATTTAAAATAAAACATTCATACAAATCTTAAAAACTTACGTGTTTTCTGTCTGTCTTGCTGATAGGGGTGGTGAAGGTAATTCTCTGAAGAGAATCTTCTTTTCATGTCTTGGAGATCCATTCTGAATTGCAGCTTCTTTCTCTACACTAACAGGCCTTGAATATGAGCTTATAATCTGGTTATGATCATCATTAGATGATGGGTTGGTAGACTGGAAATAATTGTATCCTTCAAAGTTCTTTGGTAGACGTTGCAATTTGGTATAAGATTCTTTTTTTGATATTTCTCCCTTATTTATTGTGTTGTCCATCTGGATGTTTACATCATATCGTTCCTTGAAAAATTAAACATTAAAGTTAGTAGCGATATTAAATACACACTCATATACTGTTAACTTTCACAAAACCAACTCTCTGGACAACTGAATTTCATGGTCAATGAAACATTTTTAGCTCCGGCTAGATGGAGCTCTAGAACCATCCATCTAATTAATTAATAATTATCTTCACAACATCCACATAGTCAGGGAATGGCTTAGTCTCGAATCTGCAGAAACTCTTGCCCATGCATTTATTTGATAGAAACTTGATGACTGCAATTCTCTTCTGTTTGGTCCCTCTATCATACACAAAAATACAGAATTCTGCTTCTAACACCGTGGTGCAGTCATATCCATGACATAATTAAGACACTTCACTGGCTTCCTGTCCAGCAAGGAATAGTTTAAAATCATAATTTTAACATACAAAGCTTTATCACTCTCCCAACCATCGTATATTCTTAATCTTGTTCCCATCTTGCCGTCTTTGTTCATCTGAAAAATCACTTCTTAGTGTAATAGATTTCCCGAACAGTGAAGGGTCTGGACAATAGCGTTCCGGTTCCACATCAAGACATTCCATTCGTAGAAGTACTGATGAAGAAAGTCTATCTAATGGTGGCAATAGAGTGGCCTAGAAACTTGATTACTGAAATTCTCTTCTATTTGGTCCCTCTATCATACACAGAAATACAGAATTCTGCTTCTAACACCATGGTGCAGTCATATCATCACTGGTTTCCTGTCCAGCAAGGAATACAGTTTAAGATCCTTATTTTAACATATAAAGCTTTATCACTCTCCCAACCATCGTATATTCTTAATCTTGTTCCCCAGCATGTACCATCTCATGTACCATCTGTAGATTCTTCTGTCACTCATCACAGTAAAATGATGACTGAACCCACACTTGAAGTTAATTCCAAGTAAGAAGTAGTTCTAGTAAATATACTAACCTTGCGTACAGCTAATGCAACATCCCTTGGTATATCAGGTATTACATATGCCAGAAAGAACATGACCGCAAACACAATGTGCTGTAAAAATAATTCTTTACAGTTTAATACTAAAGTGCATAAAGCAAATGTGAAAATGGGCATAATAGTAATTCTCTTTTAACATAATAGGAAACTAAGAGTAATTAAGATAAAAATAACCTTTATAGCATCTTGATTTTTCTAAATGAGGAAGTAGTAGTTGCTACGGATCGGGATTTGGAAACTCTCAAGGCTTTTGCAGGAGTCCTGAATAGATGTGGAAGCAATTGGCGCAGCGGTTGCGTTTTGCGAGTATAAGTGGTACCTGGAAAGTACAAATACCATGCACTGCTTACGGCTGCAACATTATGAAATAGATTGTGTTCCATAACCATTTATTCCAATGACTGAAGGTTGTGAAGTGCTTAGAGGCCTTGGCAAATAAGCGCTTCATTAATTTCACATATTATATTATTAGTATTAATGCACTTTACTCCACAATGGGCAAAAGCAAAATGATAGGAAGCAACTTTTGACGAACTAGCATCCCTTCCAGTAGGGGACTCCATTCTCCTCTATGTAGTATAACCCATATAATTGCACATTTCAGGTTAAAAAAAACTGACAATAAGCATCAGTATGAGCTGCTAAGTTCAATCCATTCATGCATTAATTCATTCATTCCTTCTTTTTGGGATTATACATCAATATCGTATAGAAAAACAGTAACAATAAATCCAGAATATCACATTTTGTTTGACAAAAACTTTGATATACCCATATATGATAAGCATCCCTTTATGGATAAAGATAGAGTCATGCCAAATGAGGCATAAGTTGTAAAATTTAACACTGCGTTAGTTATAATTGAAACTCCGCATTATCATCTTTAAAATTCATAAAAAATTAGTTCCATACCATGTTTCCTTGCAAAGTTATGAACAATCATATTAGATTAGATTATCATTATACTATGCCTAAGCAGGGTCATTTAAACTTGTACTTTTTACAAAATTTCTTGATCATATATTTGAAAATTGTTATGAAAGTGTATGTATTATGAAAGTTGAGTGTTTAAACTGTATGTTTTTGAAATAAACAAAACATTGAAAAGTTTGACCATTGTTTTATGCCTCATTTGACTTGGGTCTGCCACATACAGAGACAAATCAAACAATTTTGTCAATGAAAATTTGAAAGTTTAAACTAAACTTTAAACTTCTTATAAATTGTACAGCGCTTAGAGGGATCGTTGATCCAGTAAGCGCTATAGAAGCAACAACTATTATTATTATTATTATTTTAACTTTAGATTAGTAAGGATTTACCATATAACTTACTTCAAATATGAGGACAACCCATAACTTGCCCTCTTTGTTGTAATCCTGGCCCCACTGGGCAGTGAATGAAATGATGAAGGCATTACTGATAACTCCAGCTATGTTAAGAAAATTCAGAATTGCAAACCACATCCCTGTAATAGAAAATATATAACAAAAATAAAACGAAATAATATAAGTAGCGCATTTTCTTGCACATCTTTTCTATTTTAACCTACAAAGATATAAAAGAAGTACTTTGTTTGCCCTCTGCTGCCCTTATCAAAAAGGTCACATTCAAAAGCTTTCTTTTTATATCGGGTTAGAATGCACTTCATAACACAATCAGGTGTATGGCAAGTACAGTATGTTAATAAAAAACTTTAAACGCCAAACATCATTTTGCTCGAGTAACTTTAATATGCAATGTCATTTCAGCCTTAAAAAAAAACACTTTTTTCCCACCTGCCCTACCATAAAATTATATACGGTGAGCAAAATATTTTCAAAGGATTAATGATTTTGTTGAAAGATGAACTCAAGGCCTAAAACATATTTCTTCTGAATATACTAATATTCTAATTTATATCTTCTTATATCAAAAACCTGTAAGTGTCATGCTTATATGTCACAAGACATTTTGTTGTTACTGGACAATGCTGCACATTATCCACTGTGAGTGACATCATGAAGTATCAAGTTGATGATGTCACAACATGTGACATTTCGGTGTTACTGGACAATACTGAAGATGTGTTCATCTCAACTGAATAATTTCATTGGTCATCTATAGTTTTGAATAGGCTCATTGAAATATCACTTTTATTATTTTCAATTAGAAATACCTAAAATTCCAACAGGTCACTAAATAACCATTGGCTTGATTTGATTTATTTGGTTATGTGAGATACATCATAAGTCCGAGGACTTGTTTCCAGTGGGGTCCTTCTGGTGGTGCGAGTTGTGTGGGCGAGCGGTTAAGACTGGGGAACCATGAGCCATAGCAATAACAACAGCATGGGTTCGAGGCGCTCTCGCACCATAGTTCTGGTAGTGGAACAAGTCTTCTCGGATAAGGACAATAAACCGTAGGTCCAGTGTACACATACAGCTCATGTGCACTATAAAGAACCAAGTACATCTTTCAAGACGAATAGTTCAAGTTCGTTCAAGTTCGTTTTTATTTACACAATGCACATATTTATAATACAGTGATACAATATTAAGAATCTAAGTATTTACAATGTAATTGTGCCTGGAGAAACCAAATAAGCAAATAATGATGATTTAGGTCAGGTTCCACCAGAAAAAAAAAACATAGGGGGTTACCCCGGTGTACTGGTCCATACACGACCTCTGTTGTGGACAGAAGGATATGAGCTAAATAGTAGCTGCGAGGACATGACATGACCCTTAGGGGCATAGAAAGTCATAGGAAAGTGTAACATCTGGTCCACAGTGCCTTGAGACTATACTGTGTAAGGCGCTATATGAATTTAATTACATTGGTGATTGCACAGTACATGAGGAGACAATCCTCTACTCTTTTCTGAGGAGTGCAGCGCATTCTTTAATGTGCACATGAGTCATCTTGTACATGGGTCCAATGGCTTAATGTCTCATCAACTGAAAGACAGTGAACTATGAATTGTATTTCAACACTCAAGCCAAAACACAAGGAGAGTCTACTGTTAAACATGGGACAAGCGAGTCTACATGGTTCAGTGCACAGCACAGTGATTACAACAGCTAATCCAACTGAGCTAAATGCCACTAAATAACATGTTTAATCATCAACTACAGTTAAACCAAAAGCTAAAATAAATTAAAATCTGATAAATATAAAAATCTCTGGTTTATGAAGTTACATTTTTGCAACAGCAACAAAGCTGTACTGTAATTAAAAAAAAAATCTGTGATATTCTATTGGCATTGCTATTTATATAATATTTTTTAAAAATATATATTTTCTTACCAATATCTTGTGAAATGTAGGGCACTGGTCTCTTGTTAAACCACAACAAACGCTTAGCATCAACACGAATATCAATAATGTTGGTAAGTAACTGAATGAGGGGTGCAAGTGGAAGTGCAGATGAAAATAGCTGAAAGAAAATGAACCATATAATTAATAATTATTTAGATGAATCACTGAAAACAGGTGCTGCAATAGCTGAGAGGCTAAAATAATTGTTTTCCTGTTCCAGTTCCTTTCTGAAACCATAAACACTAGGTACAGACTCATTAAATGTGGCAGATCCAAGTCAAAGGAGGCATAAATCAATTTGACTCAAGTCTTTCCAAAGTGTCATCCTTGGAATCTAATATTTTTTTATCAATAATTTTAATGCCATCCCTTTCAAGAAAGCCAACGCCACCTTGACTCTTTTTAGATCATTACATCTATTTTTTCCAATCCAATTGTAACCATGTAAATTAACAATTTCATGGTCATTTAAGGAATGTTTCTACCATCCCAAATATGCTAATGTTATTAGTTTCAATTATTTTTTTTAATCTCATATTTTTTACTTTTAAATTCTCACTCATTTACAGATTATGAAACTACGCCTTAATAACTTTAACATGCAAAAAATCAATTTCATGAGATGTTTTCTTGTGAAGTTATGAACAAACAGAGTTCAAAGAGTAAAAAAATGTAAGTTCTGAGAAAACTGCATTTGACAATTGCTACATTGCTGCAGTATACAATGACTAAGCAGGGTCATTTTAAATTGCAATTTTTTTTTAATTTTTTGATCATATACCTGAAAATTGTTTAATGTAGTATGGAAGTTGAATATTAAAACTGTATGTTTTTGAAATAAAATTTGAAAAAATAGGTAGTTTTTTTTATTTCTACCTATTTTGGAAAACTAGTCTTGCGAATTATACCTCCTTTGGCTTGAGAGTAAACTCTAATACAAAAGAACACAAGAAATTGTCTCATTCTTGCTTTTATTCTTGAGATGTTTTAACCAAGCAAAAAGTATGGGATAATCTATGAAAAAAAAATACTAAGGTTAAGTTACTAAAAAAAAATACTGGGTTAATTGCTGAAGTAGGATCACTTATGACCATGTGCCAGGTTTGAATATGAAGGTGATGGAAGAGGAGGGTAAGAAACAGAGAGTCAGAAAGACAGAGGATTGAGGACTCTGTCTGGCAGCACGACATCAATGTAAGCATTGAATGATATGACCTTCCTGATATTTTTATGGATAACATTGAAGCAGGAACCAGTGCAGATTCTCTGTCATCAACACCTAACACATGCTAGTGCCACTGTTCAGCATCACTCTCAGAGAGAAGCAGTTGTCAGCCTGGCAACGAAATGTCATTAAGGTATTTGTTCATTCCTTATTGTTTCTTGGTTTTACATCTAATGAAGCATATACAATCAACTGTTACAAAGAATTAAAAATATTGAAGAAAAATTGCCTACCATTAGGTATCCATACATGATGATTTTCTCATTGTACTCCCATAATGTGAAGTCTTTGATAGGAGGTTTCAGTCGTTCCTTCTCTAAGAATTCAATATCTTCTAATTTTATCTTCTCAGACGCAGATACTTTCGTCTTTCGACAACATTTCCGTCGCCTCCACAACTTCTTTAAGAATCTAAATGAGTTAAAATCAATCACCATAGATTTATTATCAATTTAAGTGAATATAAAGGTCTAAGCCCCTCTGTCGAAGCTCCAGTATTGAAGAATAGAGTGTTCACCTCTCATCCTATTGCAAGCTTTGCAAAAGCAAAAACATGTCATAGGTCTGCAGCTAGCTTGCAGCTTGTCTGGTGTGCCAACAAGTCTTCTGGGATGAGTACTAGAAATAGTAAGTCTAGTGTACACAAAGGGCTTAACCTCAGTACAAATTTTGAGATGATTAGAAGGTTACCCTGGCAGACTGGTTCACATAGCACCATTTTGAAAGATAAAGGTATAGTAGCACAATTTGGCTTTACATGAGGTAACACCATCAGGAGAAAAACCAGTTACTGAGGTTGCAACAACAAGCCTATAGTGTTTTATATACTCTTATGGAAGATACACATGATAAAAAAGACGTGCCAACGATTGGTTTAATAAAAGTGGAGAACACCAAGACTGGGGAGTAGCACTGTAACTTGGTGGTTAGCATGCTTGCCTTCCAATCTCGAGGTCCTGGGTTTGAACCTTCCTGAACGCTAGTTTTGTTCCCACGACTTAACAACGCCTCTCCCAAGCCTCATAATGAGACTTGGTTTAGAAAGCATTGCGTAGATCTCATTCTGTAAGTAGAGAGTAAATCTTGCTGTTGGATGCGACATGAAAATAAAATAAAAAATAAAAACTTTAGATTTTGAGAGAAACATTTTGGAGATTTACAGAGTGCTATACAAAAGCATATTATTAATATTATATCAAAAAAATCTAAAATTGATTTATTACTTACGGAATAATCAAATCTTTGAGGAATTTTGGGAAAGGCTTCATTATCATCAGTGTAAAGACTTGGAGGGAAAGTAGGGACATGCAGTTGTTGTCAGCGCAGGGATCCTCAAACTTTTCCCCCATTTTGAGAAAACCATCATCTGTTGTCAACTAAAAAAATAACATAAAAATCAAAAATTACAACTTACAAGAATTTTGGAGCTGGTTATTCAACCATAATTAATTAAAAGTTATAATTTGTTAATAATGTAAAATATATGTACAAACCATTTATTTTACAAAACCCATAAAAATAAAAGTATTATACAAAATTGAATGCGCACTGGCAAATTTATTTGACATTGACTAATTTATCAAGAAAATGTTACTGTCAAACATAAAGTTTTACACTGTATACATACTATACTATAGTATAATAACTAGCCAATGCAAAGAAATTTTCATTTTTAAGCTTACAGTGTTGTATCTCTATTTTTTTATATTGAAAAAAAATCAATATATAGATAATATAAATGTGATAACTAATATATTGTGGGCTTTCATGTTATTAAGTGGGAGTGGTTGGCGCAGCAGTTGCGGTTTAGAACTCCAATCGAGAGGTCGGTGGTTCGAGACTCACTCACGCCAATTGCCTGTGCACCTGAGCAACGCACGTTACTCGCATTGCTTCAGTCTACCCAGCTGTATGATGGGTACCATCAAATTGCTGGGAAGTAGCCTGCGATGGACTAGCATCCCATCCTGGGGAGTATCATACTCTCATCCGCTTCACGCTACTGAAACTGGAAATTAGCTTCAGCCCTATGGGCTGGAGCTTATACATTCCAATGGTAAATTATTAAGTTTCAAAATGTCTAAATGCATATTATTAACCATAAGATTACAAAATCATTCAGGCATGAAATGGCCGTAATGTTAATAACAAAGGGCACAACTTATTGTTGTGAAAAGGCAGGATGTACTCTATCTACAAATTCATTGATAGTTAAATATAAATGTGATAACTAATATATTGTGGGCTTTCATGTTATTAGTACATTCCTGTGGTAAATTATTAAGTTTTAAAATGTCTAAATGCATATTTTTTACCATAAGATTACAAAATCATTCAGGCATAAAATGGTCGTAATGTTAACAACAAAGGGTGCCACTTATTGTTGTGAAAAAGGCAGGATAGTATACTCTATCTACAAATACATTAAAATTATATACCTCACGGAAGAATGCAATGTAAAAGAGTGAAGTGTAACTATTGACAAACTGGAATGCAAACAGCTTTATAATAAGGGCATCTTCATACATCGTTTGCGTTCGATGATTCTCTGTAAAATAGAGAATAAAAAACATACTTAGTATTAAAAATTGTGCTTAGAGATTGTTAAGTGATGGCAAACACATCAGTCAGGCATGAAAAAATTTGACTTATTAAAAGTCGATTTATGCAAGTTATGACTGTAAATCATTATTGCCTAAAGAAACTAAAACACAGAGAAAACTAAAGGGTCCTCCGAGGGTGCACATCTCTGCCTGCATCATAATAAGCCATTTCACGGTTTCAACTTCAAGGTCAAGTGATAGAACGACGCGTGGCAATTATACTCCTTTCAATAAGAGCCGCGCATCATTTTATTATTTAACCTGGGTAATGCACATGTGCAGTTGAAACCATGAAATGGTGTATTCTCCACATTATGACCTTGACCTTTCAAAGTTGAACCACTTTCAACAAAACTTCTTAACATAACAATTAATCTCGCAATTTTCATTACTATATGATTAAAATTGTGGTCAGGAAGTTGTTCACAAACAAACAAAAAAACACAAACAAATGGGCGAAAGCATAACCTCTGTCCAACTTTGTTGGCGGAAGTAACACTAGACAAAGATAAAATGACACTTACCCCAGTCTGTCAGCTTGTATGCTACAAACTCATAAACCTTTCCAAGTGTCATAATGCATGTCGAGTTTAGAACAGTACTCATCAACGATGCATACAACAGTTGCTCCATGGACGAGCCATTGCGGAATAAGTAAGTCATGATTAAACGATATAAGATAACGGATATGGCGCTGGCCACTACTAATGAAGCCTGGAAAAATAAATTAAAAATATATATATATATATTATACAACACATGAGTATATTTTAGTTATTTGATTGGTTGTTTATAGGCTGAATGACATTGCATCAAAATATAATACACCATAAAGTTTGTAATTATGCATGATAAAAATACTATTAAATGGGTTAGAGGAAGAATATAACGTATCAAGAATTGCACACGATTGGTACCTCTCATCATTTATCGCAGAGTTTTCCAATAAGTTGGCATCACAATGCTGTAAAAATTTAACAGATAATTGGGGGGGGGGGGTTAAAAATTGCACATCGACTCGTGTGTTTACTATGACATTTCTGTTCTCTCTAGCATGTGTATCTCACTGAGCTGTGGCATCACAGACTCCACCCCTCCCCCACATTTTATTTTTGTAATTCACTTGTATTATTTACAAATAATTACTATATATAAAAATCAAATGATACATGAATAACAAAATTACCATGCTGCAAAACTATGACATCAAAATTTTCATACATTGCTGCCACAAATCTAAAACTTTTTGAAGGATAGACAAGCATGTACACATCCACATCTGCTCAAATTTAAAATTCCTTAATGTGTGCCTGTGGCCGTGTTTGTGCAGGAATTTCAGATTATTCGATAAAATACCATACAATCAAACGCAGTGTCGACCATAATGTATTGTTTCTTTCTAATGAGGCCACCGATTCCCTGTGAATTTTTTGGTGATTTCCCCTTCCCTCGTGTGACAACCTGGTGGCACTGCAGTGAAATCGTTGCATGATCAAGATTGATCCTGGGTCAAATTAGAAATATTATCGCATTTAGGTCAATTATCGGGAATTATCCGGAGAGATTCGGATAATTTTCGGATAATTTTATTATCGGATAATTTTTATTGTGATAATTTATCAGAAAATTTGTCCTGCTAAAACACAGCCTCTGTAGCAATTCCTAATATATTTTCTATTTTACATTTAAGTAGATTGCAGACTTACCATAAATATGAGTATACTAAATGAAGTGACAAATTTAAGAAACTGCTTATAAAATGGGTAGTACCAGTCAGGTAAATTAGATACAGGATCCTGTGAAAACAAAAATGAGTTGATTTTAAAATATTATATTGCAACCAAAAACTATTAAACTATGTACAATAACCACAGGATCATCTAACAGTGAAACCAAAGTACTTATGTTATAATACAAGCATTGGTAGACTTTATTCCTATTGGTATGTTGTCAAACTCTGGAGTAATTATAGCCTGGGTGTAGTAGAATATTTGTGGGAAAAAAGTAAAGGAAAATTTATTTTTGGTTTTTCTGAATCCTTATACTATATAGTGATCCAGAAAAAAAATCCCCATGCCTGGGGTTTGGGCAAAATTTTTAGAGCATTTTGAAATTTGGGATATTTTAACCATGAAAAAGCTCTATTTTGGCACACTAAGATGGGGGTAGGGTAAATGAATCTTAATTTATATACACTTACAATTAACCTGTGACAATGAAAAATGGTATAGATTAACTTTTATAAGGGCTTTTAGATTTGCTCCTTAATTAAAATTTTTATGATGACGTCATCATGCCGTAATCCAAGATGGCGCCCATTTTGGCGGGGGAAAACGTTAATCTTCCCTTAAAACTGAAGTATATCAGTATTAAAGTGAAAATGACACAATAATTCCAAGTAGGTCCAACAAAATGTGTTCTATTTTGGTTTTTTGGATCAGTATACTATGTAGTGCTGCAGAAAAAAATCCCCATGTCTGGAGTTTGGTAAATCATGTTTGGAAAACTTCGAAATTTGGAATATTTTTTACCATAAAAAAGTTCTACATTAACTGTCTATGATGTGGTTATTAATCTTATTTTGTCCACATTTACAGTTGACCTGTGACAATTAAAAATTGCAAGAACTGAACGTAATAACT
>JAOTQE010063687.1:0-18147 GCA_025631205.1 Nesometra sesokonis
ATGGTTTACTTACTGGTGACTTTAAATGTGTTTTTTTTAAAACTATTTATCTATTATTGTTATGAACCAAAACAGCACACACCAGCCTGAGCCTACAGCAAACATCAATCACCTAGCTTTTGTGTACTTCGTCGTGAGCATGAAGGAATCATTCGAGAATCGTTCATGTTAATTTATTTTAAGAAAATCCAAAGCATTTCAAGTGAATATGACAGCATAAAAAAAGACCATTTGAAATAGTAAAATGAGTAAAAAAATGGGATTTCCCCAAAAGTGATGCCCCGTGGGAGTTTTTTTATGGGCCTAACATTAAAATTTGTGAAAACAATGATAATATACTGTACACAACAATGCATTTACATAGCATTTATGAAATTTTCACTTCATAGAAAATGTTCGGTATATTGACACAAAATACGTGTACTTGTATTTTGAAATGAGAAATTGCAAAGTATGTTCAATGTCCAAGTTGGGTCAAGCACAAGACTTAGCCTGCTGTTACAAACCATGAATATATTCTCCTGGTGTGTATAATCTTCTGACGTTTCTGTCTCGGACTTCCATCATTCCACGAACTTCTTCAAGCTTCGGTTTTTATTTTACACAAAGTGTTCTTGAGAATGAGAATGTGTTAATCAAAACTCTCTGTATTTATGTTTTAACAAAGTCAAAGATGTATGAAAGGTGGAATGAATGTACACACATTAGGTCATTCCAAATTGTTTTTCAGCATTGATTTAGATTATTAATGTAGGCCTATATTATACATATTTATATATGTATTTTTTCCCTTTTACTATTCGCTAGTTATTGTTTCTTTTTTGTAATGTCAATTTATTGTTATATTTGTTCTGATGTGGACTTTGTCTGAAATAAAAGTTGAATTGAATTGAAAAATAAATGGAGCATGCATCAAAAATGAATGTGCATGCGAAGTCAATTAATGGTGCTGAGTGGAGTCTTGGGACCAATACAAACACAAACCTAGAAAGAATATTACCTTCTCAGCAACTGAGTTACGTTTACGAATTAGAGACGGCTTGAAACTGAGAGCCGCCCGATGGCCAAGTGGTTAAGTTTGCTGGCAAATACTAACCGGCTTATTCATGCAGGATCATGAGTTCGCAGTTCAAGTGATGGATCTGAAAAATTTATAACACTTATTATTTTTGTTCCAAAATTCCATTATTGAGGATTCCTTTTCAGGCTGATGTTCAATTTTAACCTTAGCTTGTCAGATTGTTTGTTTTTTTTTCTCAGATTTTAGAATCGTAAATTACACATCTTGGAGTGGTATGTTATAAACGATATGGTTTCCGAAATAAATCGGAGGATCTTTTTATATCAAATTACAGATTAAACAAATTTAATCAAAATAATAGGAGCAAGTTTTTTGTGGCTCTTTTTTGTAAAAAAATATTTCTTAATTTTTTGGTAGTGTCGGATCAGATGATGTTTGTAGTAAATAGTCCCTTTTCAATGTTAGTGGTATACCTGCCAGCGTGAGAAAAAACCCCTGCCACCAGTACTGGGCCACATTTTTCTCCCATTTCGATCTTACAAGCAAAAAAAGAAAAAAAAACATCAAATGACCATTTTCGGCCGTTTTTACATAAATTAACACTGTTTTGGGGGGCGGTTTTACAGTATTTTTCTCTATATTGTCTCATGCGTGAGAAAAACTATTGAAATGACTGTTTATGAGTGAGAATTCTGCTAATGCATGAGCAAAGTTATTTTTGCGTGAGACATCAAAAATAGGCTCTAAATGATACTCGCGCATAATGCGTGAGAGTTGGCAGGTATACTGGTCTTCTCCCGAATTTGTGTCACTGATGTTTAGTCAATTCACTGTATTTGTAGGGTTTTTCTGTTTTTCCTATGTCCAAGTAGTTCCCATCTTGCCTAGAATAAGGCTACCATATTTGTTTTAGATGGTATTAATATTACATTGTAGGCTCAAAGTATTTCCGGATCAAGGGAATTATGGCATGAATTAATAATCTATATTGAACTCCAGGGATTTATAATGGACTCTGAATATTTGAGTTTTTTGACGTCACTTGGTTTAAAAGGTTAAAATAATAAATAATGTCTACCTGGCTTTTATTTTAAATTTCAAAATAAAATTTGAAGTAAATTTTTCTGTTAGTAATACTTTACTCCTTTGTAATATTTAAAAATAATTAGTAATAGTTATGGGAAGTGTTCGCATACGAGAGGTGACCAGGGAGGTTCAACTGTAATTGAGTTTACTCCCCACAAAAAGTGATGTAACCACCCAACTCCTTGAACCACCCAAGTGCTTACAGTATGTGCAAACACAATACTCCAAATTGTTTAGTACCAACTTTTTTATTAGAAGTTTTAACTTCATAAATAAATCTTGAATTGCATACAAATTGTTAAAAAGAAAGTAAATTATAGTTTTGATCAGTTATGGATCTTGGCTAGCATATTGACTTTCCATTCAATCACACAAGACGCTACCTGCATGGGTGTGGCATACAAACAATATCAACAGGATATTAGTGACATAGATAGTGGACTTAAAGAGACCAACTGTACAGTTCTGGCACTGCCAGTAGTGCTCTATGACAACACTTTGGAATAACTTATCTACTGGACTTTCATTTTCAAAATTATTTGAAATTTTAGTATATTTTATTTTTAAAATAAATTTACTGATCTGCCATATTTTGTTCATTTTATTACTTCCTTCCAGTCATTAAAAATAATGCAAAACAAGAGCAAAATTAGATATTTTTTTTTTTTATTTTATTTTACGAAAATCTTGGGTCATGTTTTTATTTTTATTTTTTTCAAATTTCTTTGTATAACTTCAAAAATTTCTAAATTCTCGCCAAAAATAATTAAAAAACAATACTAATGTCTAATGTAATCGAGAGCATGGACCATTTCACTGTTCTGTAAAAAATCGACCTGCCGGCCCTCCTGATTTTCATGAAAGGGCAAATGAACATTTTTTTCTTGGCCTTTGGGGGCACTAGCCAGAAAAGGGCATGCCTGCTATTGGTCTAGGAAATGAGATCCCAACTGGTGTGATCAATTTCATTACATCACTGTTTTCCGATATTTTAAAGTGCATAATCCATTTATTTGTGGAATAAAATGTGTAAAAACAGTAAATACGGCAAAATACATGTCCTTCCTTTAACCAAAAAAAAGTAAATTAATAGCATAAATGTTCACAAACGGCTCGTGTGCACTGAACCCAGTACATCTTTCAAGATGAGTAGATGGGTTCCCCGGTGTACTGGTCTATACATCCCCTACTGTGGACAGAAGAATGTAGCGCCCGTTTTTCGGGCAGCAGGACACGATGGCACCCTTAGGGGCGTAGAAAGTCAAATGAACGTGTAACATCTGGTCCACAGGGCCTTGAGACTGTTTTGTGTAAGGCCCTATATAAAAATCAAATTATCATTATTAAACACAAAATGCTAACAAGTCCATTGTCTATATGTTAGGTGAAGACAGATGAAAGGAAATTTTAAAGAGATGTTTTGTGTCAGTTTCATGAGTCATTTTCCAAAATAGAATTGTGTTCCTTGGCAACATTTTTTACATCCTAAAATAGCTATAGGAGGGAAGTGGGAGAAAAGGAAGGTAAACACACGGTTAAGCGTGGGTTTTATCAATTTCTTGTTTGGCTTAACCTTTCTGATGTAAATGTGTACTTAATTATTTTATACTCCCTTTTCCCATAACATCCTATCAGTCAGAAATCTAATTGTAATTTCTCACTACTTCTTATTGGCAATAATAAATTTAGATATAAATACTAGATATAGATACCAGTTCACTTCTGATGTCACAACCTCATATCCTCTGCTTCCTTGTTATTCATATCTTGGTTTTGCAGTTCCTCTCTTAATATCTTAACCCCATCTGTTGGCCAAGGTGGAAGAAGGTATTTGCCGCCACCAACTGACCATAGTGAAACCACAATACATAATAATTAATCTTTGAAGATTAATTTCTTTTTCCTTTCTAAATGAAACCAGTTTTTTTTTTTTTAGTTCTGATTAGAATCATTCTTGGTAATGGTATACAATAGAATACAGTGTCCATCAAACTACAGCTCTTTAGGTAACGTACCAGTTCTGTATTGAAGGCACCTTGCAAGTTCTTTTTAAAATTTTAATAATGCATTTTTCGTATTCTCGGCGGTAAGTACAGTGTACCTTTAATTAAAATTTTCTAAAAGTAGGAGTCTCAGCTTACTTAGAGATTCTAGGGGAAATAATGTATAATGCATATATTGAGATATAAAGTATGCCGTCATGTTGGGTTTCTATTTCAATATTGTCACCATCAGGATCGAGGTCATTTTTAGAAACCAAGACACTCAAGCCTGGCACACACTCGAGCAATTTTGCTCAGCAAACTGCCTCACGAGACTCTTGGCTTAAGGCCCGGTCACACTATCATCGATAACACTACCGATATATCGATGCCGATATATCGATGCCGATATATCGATGCCGATATATCGATGCCGATATATCGATACTAATACAAATTATCGGTGTAGTGTAAATGTACGGAGGTGGTCACACTAGCTCGATACCGATCCGATGATCGTCAGTGGTATTGGTATTGCATCGGTGGAATCGCTTTTGGAGCGATTTTTTTCTGGAATTCGGGAGCGATAAAAACTTTCAGCCAATCAGAGAAGGGCACGTTTCCATCAAGCGATCAAGATGGATGACCAAATTAGTTATTAATTATGGAGGTTGAGAGAAACAAGCTTTTGTACAAAAAATCGCATGTACAATTTAAAAACAATGATAAAAAGAGACGTGTGGAAAGAAATAGGAGACAGAATTGGAATGAGTGGTGAGTATCAGGACCGTCATCGGACCCTAGGCTAGGCCTAGCTAGGTTCTAGCCTAGGCCTAGGTTAGGCTGGCCTAGAAGACCTTAGAGAGCGGTTTTCGCGCGGTGACGTACTGTCGGTATCGTATTTAGCAGGTTAATTTTTTTGCTAGTGTGACCGCAAAGAAACCGATTTATCGGTACAGATATATCGCCATCAATTTATCGGTACCGTTATCGATGATAGTGTGACCGGGTCTTTACAGTGTGCGTCAAATTTTAGTAAACAAACTTCCTCCCGAGGCATTTTACATACAATGTGCATCACATTTTTAGTAAAGCACAGTGCCTCGCGAGGCAGAGAGCAAAATAGCTATCATGTTTGATAATTTTGGTTATTCGAGGCACTTTGCTTGCAGTGTGCACCAAAGCTAAGCAAACTGCTTACTATTCTGCTGTTACTGCACACGTGCATATCAACCAAAATGAAGTGAAGCGAGCTGATTCCACTACATTCACCATTCAGATTTTTCGAAGCTCTTGCGTGTGCAAAGAATGTTCTATGTTGATCAGCATTTTGCTCGCAGTGTGTGGCAAAAGAGTAATGCTGAGCAAATTCCTCTTGAAACAGTTTGCTAAGCAAAATTCCTCAAGTTTGTGCCAGGCAAAGCCACAATTCCATCAGTATTTTTTTGCTGAAACTAACCAACCTGCTTGTTCGTTTCCATACTGTAGTAAGTTCCATGTGAATAGTATAGGAAGTTTGCCTGATACAGACAGTTTATCTGGCCCGCCCATGCAGTTAGTTTGCCTGACTCCTGTTTGCCCAGGTAAACTACCAGGTTTGTTTTGAGCAATGCGACTTATTTAGCTTTATGTTTGATTTTCGCAATTGTCAAATTTTAAGACTCCCTAAACCTTTGTTGATGAAACCTGTGTTAGAACATTGTATCCTTGATTTTAAATGTTAATACATTTGTTCTTTCAGTGATATAGTGTAATGTATATGTAGATTGATTTTATAGCCTTGTATAGAAGGGTCTCAAGGTGCTATGTAGTAGACGAGATGTTACACATTCTAGGGGTGGATCCAGGATCCGGCAAACGGGGGAACCTTGAACCAGGTGGGCGTGGTTTACATACAGTTTTTTAACTAGCCAAAAAAAAAAACATTTTGTGTCTTCTGTACCCATTTATTTAATTTTACACCTGGCATCCATGTTTCTCTGTTATTTATTTTGGGGTAAATTTCAGAGACAGAGCCGCTAATATAAGGGAACTGTAACCACGTTTTGCCAATAATGGGGGGCATGCTGGCTGTGCCCCTCTTCCCCCCCCCCCCAAATATTTCCCCTCCATTCACATCATAATATTTAACAAGTAGTGTGCGGACCACTACACCAGAGTAACCACTATTACTCTCATCTTGTGTGTACTGGGTTCTTACCAGTGTACATGAGCAGATACAGCCTACGGTTATCTTTTTCTGAGATGAGTCTTTCTACCACCACAACATATCCAAGTGAACTTCAATGTATATTTAGTATGTTTTTGTTGAGCGAAACAATAACACTTTTTTTTTTCATTCATGTCACATTCTAAAGAGTATAAATAGGTACAGTACCATGGAAATATAGATGCCATATGTGCTGATTCTATTATTTTTTAATGCGATTTTATTCTACGGTGCAGTAGGTGTTTCTTGCAACGAGTTGGTAGCGCTTTATCATATTGGACAAGGCCTGGCTTAACCATCAAGTTCTCGCATAGGAAGTAATTCAGAAATAAACAACAGAAAATACAAAAGAATTGTTTTTTATTTTGTTCCATAACTTATATCTTATATTTGTCTGATTTTTTACCATTTCTCCCTCGATTTAAAGCTTACAACGTGTAACATGGTTTTAACATTAACTAAATTTTTCAATTTTTCTATAACTTGGTAGTTTTGCTATAACATGCCCTATATTAAAATAACCATTTTCGTTTGAAATTTTCAGTTAACAAGTGATATTTCTTTACTAAATACACTTTTTTTTTAATGTACAGAGTAAATAGAATTTAAAATGAATTTCAATTATTGTTAATTATTGTTGATAAATTGAGCTTTAATTTTAAAATGTTCTTTAAAAAGTAATAATAATATACTGTCTCTGAATACCAATTTAATTTGAAATAGCTCAGGTTTATTTATTCATAAATATTGTAGACCCCAAAATTTTAATAAACTTTATAGAAATGGTCAAATTTGACCCAACAAATCTTGATAGCATGGATATGTATTTAAAAATTTTTTGATTATCCGCTAGCTTGTGATAAAATCTACATTTGTTCCAAGTTTGACTTGATTTAGAGACAAAGTGTAATTTGAAACGGAAGACAAAGTAAAACTATGTTTATTTACCGATTTGACAAGAATAATCTTGTAAAGTAGTCGTTATCCCTGACCTATGAATTCGCTAACATGCTAGCATTTAATTAATTCCCAGTTGGTGGTATGTAACCTAAACTCTTTTGTCAGTAAAGTGTAATTCTTGGAACATGCTTACATTTAACAAAAATAATATATTTATATTACATGATTTTAAAATGTTTATCTGATTTGATGTCGAAAAGAAATTGAATTTACATATTTGGCACTTAGCACTTAAAATGTATTTTCCCTTAACAAAACTCAAATTTATTTTGCTCATATAGAGTAAATGATATAAAAAGTATTGTACCATGAAAATCATAGTGTTTAACATGCTTCTAGGATTGCCATTATTTTTTCTCAGCATTACCCATTGAGAAATGCTGTACATGCATGGTGCATCAACAATTTTTTGGTCCATTTTGACCATTTATTATTTTATTATTTTATTACACATTGTTTAATACAATGATTTGTTTTTATGTTAAATATTTAATGGCCATAAATAAAATAACCAACAATAAGCAAAGAAAAAAACAAATTATACTGATTAAAATTACCTATTGAGAAATGCTGTCTATACATGCATGGTGCATCAACAATTTTTTGGTCCATTTTGACCATTAATTATTTTTTTTATTTATTACACATTGTTTAATACAATGATTTGTTTCTATGTTAAATATTTAATGTCCATAATTAAAATAACCAACAATAAGCAAAAAACCAAATTATTGGTTAAAATATAATAATACAGTTTTTGCATAAATTAAGTTGTTATGTCACTATTAAATTTAAATTTGAAATGCTCTAGTGAATTTGGTCCATTAAGTTACTTTATCCAATTAATGGAGAATCCCAAGGGAGAATCCAGCTTTTATAGTCACACCAAATAGAACAATGAAATATTAATTAAAACTGTTCATTGCCGCTATACAGAATATAGTAATTTTACTCACCTTATTATTTGATGATTTCGATTAAAATATAGTAAGACAAATTATGGTGCTTTCAAAAGTTCTATTTGAGGGGCGCTTTATAGCAATTGTAGTGTAAATTGATGGACACAATGGAAAACATCAATTGATGTAAAACTTTATATCATAGATGTATTATTTTAATGGCTAGATAGTGAACTTCCATATAATTCATAGCCCCAAAGTGCAGTTCCATGGAAGTGCCGACTATTGAATGATAAATCCAAATCCAACCAATCACCTTGTGTTATGTTTTAACACTGTTGCTATGACCATAGAGAAAAGAACCTTCTTTTCTCTGTACTATGACAAAAATGCACCCCCAATCTTTCCTAAAAGTTTCAAATTTATCAATAAGTCAAGTAAATTTAATCCAAATTGACGACAAACATTTATAAAGAATTTGTATGACAAAATGTTAAAAATGCATCAATTATAATACAGTTATTATTTAACTTAGATGTTTGTGATGAAGGCTGACGACCATCAATAGTAGGCGCCTATGTACATGGGATTGAAATTCTCAAGTGTTAAGTTCACTATCTAGCCGTAAATAATAAATCTATGCTTTATATAAATATTATGACTATTGAGGTGCGGAAATGTAAAATTTAAGGTGTACTTAAGCTAATTATGAGGGATGCTCATTCAAACAAGGCATTTTATGAAAAATATCATGTTTATTAGAGGTGTTAAGTTTTTAAGGGTGCAATCATTTTCAGTAGGAATAATAGTTTTAACCTATTCTGTTTACTTTGATCTGTTTAGTGTTTATGGAGAGCCTCTTGAAATGAAAGTTTTTCACCAGTGGCATATCCATGGGTTGCTTAGGGTATTAGAGCATTCCCCTTTGGAGGCAGAAAACAATGCAAATACTATATAAACATAACAATCGAACAATGGGTCCTCAAGCATTCACCACCCTTTCTCCCTTCAGGAAGGAGGGAATGAGAACCCCCCCCCCCCACCACTTTGGAAGCAGAAAAACTGCTTTATTAATATTGAGATTTCTGGGCCCAGAGGATCCCCTCCCCAGAGGAAATGAGCCCCCACTTCACTATGAGGTAAATTATTCTATCACAACAAGTGTAAAATGGGGGAAAAACTTCATTTTTTATTTTTGTCAAAATCTGATTGGAGTTAAGCATCCTACTTTCTCACAATTCCTGGATACATCTTATTCAATGTCTTTGCTTATTTGTGTGCTTTTCACGTACAAATTAATTTGTTTGGTTTTGGTTAAAATAAAAAAAAAAAACAATTATCAGCATCCACACGCTACTACACACAGTAATTCTATCCTTGACATTAAATTACATCACTTATAATAATTTCACTGAACTGCCTTGAGCCGATCTACGACAGTTGTCATTCCCAATTAGTCTATCCAATTGGGATATTTTATTACGCTGGATTGTGTCTTCACTAGCTACTTATAATTTTTGGCCGCAGTTCTTCCAGTTGAGAAATAAAAAGAGTCAGAATCTCTTAAAGGAAGTTTAGGTTTAATTAAAATCCTTTGGGAATATATACAACTAAATTGAAAGCTTAACTTGGCAATCTTCTAATTTTAAATAAATTGAAAGATTAATTGTAAAAACAAATTTTGAAAAAGTGTGTTAATATAATAAATATTTGATTTAATATATTTCCTATCAAATTCAAATGCTGTATCATAAAGCTTTTTAATTCCTATTTAAATTTTATTTATTAACATATTACAGTATCAATTTCTTTTGACCATTATTTTTTCTACCTTGATTTTATATCTTTTGTATGGTTAGATAACTACTATTTTAGTTGTATTCATTTTATTTTCAGAGATAGTACCTTATTTTGAAGCTCTTGGTCAAAAATGAGTATATTGATTATTTTAACTTTTAAATTTGTCTCCAAAAAACTTCTCTTCCTAACCAATTTTTTTTGCAAAAAATTGAAAACTCATCGAAGTGTTATTTGTGCTACTCAGAGACCAAGTATACTAGACGAACAAAACCATGGTCCCAAATATGGTAGACCGGCACATCCCTGGTCCCAAATGTGCTACAGTAGACTAGCAAATCTCTGGTCCCAAGTAATGATAGACCAACATAACCCTGGTCCCAAATATGTTAGACCAGCAAAACCCTGGTCCCAAGTATGCTAGACCAACATAACCCTGGTCCCAAGTAATGCTAGACCAACATAACCCTGGTCCCAAGTAATGCTGGACCAACATAACCCTGGTCTCAAGTAATGCTAGACCAACATAACCCTGGTCCCAAAATTGCGAGACCAGCATAACCTTGGTCCCAAGTATGCTAGAACAACATAATCTTGGTCCCAAGTAATAGTAGAGCAACAAAACCCTGGTTCCAAGTACTGCTAGACCAACATAACCCTGGTCCCAAGTAATGCTAGACCAACAAAACCATGGTCCCATGTAATGCTAGACCAACAAAACCCTGGTCCCAAGTAATGCTAGATAAAAAAACATGGATCCAAATATGTTAGACCAGCACATCCCTGGTCTCAAATATGCTACAGTAGACTAGCAAATCCCTGGTCCCAAGTAATGATAGACCAACATAACCCTGGTCCCAAATATGTTAGACCAGCAAAGCCCTGGTCCCAAGTATGCTAGACCAACATAACCCTGGTCCCAAGTAAAGCTAGACCAACATAACCCTGGTCTCAAGTAATGCTAGACCAACATAACCCTGGTCCCAAAAATGCGAGACCATCATAACCCTGGTCCCAAGTATGCTAGAGCAACATAACCTTGGTCCCAAGTAATAGTAGAGCAACAAAACCCTGGTTCCAAGTAATGCTAGACCAACATAACCCTGGTCCCAAGTAATGCTAGACCAACAAAACCATGGTCCCATGTAATGCTAGAAAAACAAAACCCTGGTCCCAAGTAATGCTAGATAAAAAATCATGGATCCAAATATGTTAGACCAGCAAAACCCTGGTCCCAAATATGCTAGAACAACATAACCCTGGTCCCAAATAATGATAGACCAACATACCCTGGTCCCAATTAATGCTAGACCAACATAACCCTGGTCCCAAAAATGTGAGACCAACATAACCCTGGTCTCAAGTATGCTAGAACAACATAACCTTGGTCCCAAGTAATAGTAGAGCAACAAAACCCTGGTCCCAAGTAAAGTTAGACCACCAAATCCCTGGTCCCAATTAATGATAGACCAGCAAACCAATGGTCCCAAGTATGCTAGAATAGCAAAACCCTGGTCCCAAGTAATGCTAGACCACCAAATCTCTGGTCTCAAGTATGCTAAACCAGCAAATCCCTTGTCCCAAGTATGCTAGACCAGTAAAGCCTTGGTTTCAAGTAATGCTAGGCCAACATACCCCTGGCCCCCAAGTAATGCTAGACCAACAAAACCCTGGCCCCCAAGTAATTCTAGATCAGTAAACCCTGGTTCCAAGTAATACTAGAGCAGCAAAACCCTGGTTCAATCCCTGGCCTAAATTAATGCTAGACAAAACATAAACCTGGTTTCAATGAATGAATGAATGTTAAGATTTTCATTTTTGTTGATCCAAAAATTTATGAAATAAATCAAGAAAATATAAATGGACAACCATGTTTCACA
Source organism: Nesometra sesokonis (assembly GCA_025631205.1). Taxonomy (NCBI): domain Eukaryota; kingdom Metazoa; phylum Echinodermata; class Crinoidea; order Comatulida; family Antedonidae; genus Nesometra; species Nesometra sesokonis. The sequence continues at coordinate 11,835 of JAOTQE010063687.1, forward strand.
CATTTTCCGAATTACTTGTTTTAAAGTAGACTGTGTTGTTATTTCCAGCCTTGTCTGACTTCATTTCAGTATTGTTGAACATACCTCCTTTCATCTCAATGGTGGTTTTTTTTTCCATTACCCAAACCGAGTCCTACCTTCCGGTCAAACTAGGATGTTGTTTTTTTTTTTGAGAATCTTTGTGTCCACCGAGTTTGGGAAAAGAAATTACATTGAAGTAGGTGTTTTCATTCATGTGGTTGTGTCATGTACTGGCTTAAGGTTCATTCCCGCCTGTTCCAATTTTGCATGAAAACAGCGAACATTCCAAAAATATGAAGAATGGAACCTCATATTTCATGCACACTGAAACGTTCTCCATTTAATAAAATGTAAGAGTTTGGGAATGATTCTTGTACTTAGAATCTCAGTAAATCTTTAATTTGAAAGTTCAGTACACATACACCTGTGTTTTGGTTGCAAGGTATTTACCAGAGAACTGGTTTTCAACAACAACCAGGAAACTCCAGTGCAGTTTATCATCTCACTTCTATCCTAGGCCAAGCATCATTTTATTCCATTTTAGTTCAGTTTAAATAATACTGTAATTGTAGAACAATAGAAGATTCAATTTATAGTATTTTGAAATTTTGGCACATTTTTATGAGAATAATTTCTGTTTCTATGGATATAAATAGTAAATCCTGTGATTAGATTGTTACAGGTAGTCATCCATGCATGTCATCTAATATCAATTGACCATTAATCTCTCAGGCAAGTTTACCAAAACACAGAACACTAATTACAGTATTATTTCAAGGGTTTGATACAGTGCTTAATTGGGCGTGATAATTTATTTTCATAACTTTTGCATTCTACATTTATATCTAAAATATTGCCATTTACTTTTTCAAGATCATCATAGGTTCTAGGTATGTTCATTTTTTCTTATTTTCATTTTCTGGTAAGGTACAAAAATAATAATAGTATATTGAACAATTCATTGTACTGTACTATTTAAAACCATTCTTTTGTTAATGATTGTAGGAGGAGTCTGTGTGTTTAAAATGTGACAGTAAGTCATTTTCTATAGGACTATATTGTTTTCTAAACTAAGTCCGAGGTTCAGTTAGCAATAGAAATGTTATTTTTGTAAGCTTTTTAAAATCTTGTTTAGAACGTTAAACACCAATTGTTTTATGGTCAGTGTGAATGGTTCACATCATCTATTTTAATTAATGAAAATGAAACTAAAAACGAAAATAAAAAGGACAGATTTGATTATTGAATTTGATTATATATTGGATTACATACAGGAAGCTGGGTATTGAATAAGTGCACATTGTGATCAATTTGACAACAAAATCAATTCACCTTGCTTCAGTCAGTCCCTAGCTCCTAGCCTATTGACAGTTGTGTGGCGAGTCAAAGGTCCAAAACCATATCTGGAACAACTTAGGTACCATCCCTTTAAATAGAGTTGCTGCGTACATAATGCATAGGCAGATTGCGCAGTGTGCGTTGTTCGAATTTCAGACTTTGAGGTGTGGAATTTGAACCTGGCTCTCCACATCTCTGCCGGCCATGCTCCGATACAACAGCTTATATCAGAATGTAGTTGTAAAAGTGGCCCTATAAAAAAATTCTATCATATTTATTGGCATACATACCAACCCTTCTGATTTTGGCGGTAGGCTACCGCTTTTTCGACCTCCCTACTGCCTACCACTTTTGCATGGAAATCCTATCTCTTTTTGTACAAAAGGGAAACTGTAAAATCGACCAAAAACACAAAAATATGTATGGAATTAGCACTAAAATAAGCATTTTTTAGCCTAAATTCCCCGAATATCGGGAATTAGGGGAAAAATGCCTCCCCCTCCTTTTTTGCTCATCAAAGTAAAATGCGGTAAGACGAGGGCGCTGGTCCATTTTTATCCAACCAACTTGGCGACGATGAGACGGCCTACTGCTTTCGAGTATATTGGGTGGGTGTAAAATTATATGAGCCACGTCTTGGCAAAATCTTGCAAAATTGTAAAATATTGAAACCATTTTACCCTGAGGTGTTAATTATCAAAATCGGACATCTATAACCAGTTATAGAACAAATAATTTCTTTTTTTGTATTTCCTATAGTTTATTTGCTTATTTCTCAATAACTGTGCGAAAACTTGGTGGTTTTTCTATGCCTTGCCCCATATGTGTGGAACAACATTCTGTAATCTTTGCCATTAACCTCTAAATGTTATGATGTCATTACAACAAACATATATACCATGGTAATGGTTCACTATCATATAGTGTTAATAACATTATCATGAGATGTGGTTAAAACTTTTTTCGGAGAAAAGGAGTAAATGGAGCATGAATGTCACGCAATAAATTTGTCTTGTGGTCGAATCACAAATAAAATCCAGGCCATCCAATCCTCAACTGTTGGCCTGAGTGTTATCAATTGATGTCTGTGTACTGTACATTATCCTCTCTGTGACGTCATTATAATAGAGCCTAATGGATGCATATTTTCAATAACACCACTGAAGTAAATCTTACAAAAGGATTTCACAAAGTCAACAAAATTATCCCTTCATCAGAAACCCCTACTTACTTATGAAAAATATGTACGTTATTAACTTAAATTAATAGAAACCACAGTCTCCATAGGGGTCTAAATTTAACTATAAATACATTTGAAAGAAATTCATAAAGATATCCCATGAATAAACTATAGAAGTAAAAAAAATCAATTGCAGTAAATGCACTACAGGGCCTATTAAAAGAACTAATCATTTCCAAATGACCAGCCCAAATTTTCAAACATGAATTTGGCAGAGCCAACTGAGACATAAGTCGGAAAATTGAAAATTGAGTTTTTTATGGATTATAAAACTACGCATTATTATCCTTAACATGCAATAAAGATCTGTTTCATACTGTATGATGTTTCCTTGCGAAGTTATGAACAATCGAAGTTAGAACATTTAAAATCTAAGTTTTGAGAAAACTGCATTTAAAAATTGTGTAATTCATTGACTAAGCAAGGTCATTTTAAATGGCATTTTTAAAATGTTTTTTGATCATCTGAAAATTTTAAGGTACAGTAGTGTGAAAGTTGAATGTATGAACTGTATATTTTTTAAATAAAATAAATTTAAAAAAAAAATTCCATTTTTAAATTTTTGCCTGTTGTGGAAAACTAGCATTTGCGACTTAAGTCTCATTTGGCTTGGCTGTGCCATATATGCTTGAGCAGCACAAAGATATTTTTAAGCCTAACGTGCTATCTTTGGCCATGTGCTTGAAGGAATAAAATAAATAAAATTATTTATTTACAGTACTGCAACATTACCCACCTGTTAATCATGGCCTAATTTATTTGAGGAAGCAGAGCAATTTTATTAATTGCATTCGTTTTCTGAGTTCTATCATCAGTCTCATTACCCTGAATTCAAATGGTGGACTGTCACGCAAAAAATGGTCCGGGCTAAAACACTTCTGGTAGGACCAAATTTAGCAATAATCACGGCCGAACCAATTGTTTTTGCTAAGTTTGGTCTAGCCTCCTGGACTGCATTTTATTAAATCAAATTTACTAACATTACGGTACTACTGCTACTACCAACCACAACGTTACTAACGTACTGTAGAATTACTAGTAGTAGCAGAAGAACCTGTAGTTGAAGTGGTTGTAGTAGCGGTAGAACCGGTAGTAAGAGCATAGTAGACTCTAGCGGTAGTTGCGATAGTAGGCCTTGCTGTAGTATCGATAGTATAAACAGTAATAGCGATGCGGTAGTAGTAATAGTAGCGGTAATAGACGCAGTAAAAGTCTTAGTAGAAATTAGTAGTATTAGCTAGTAATTTGGCTGTAAAATTCAGTCCGCCAGGCCGGACCAATTTTTTTCCAGGCCTTAAAAATTGGTCCTGCCGGACCAGTTTTAGCCCAGACCATTTTTAGCCTGACAGGACCATTACTACATTTTTATTAGGTCTTTGTTTATCAAACCTGACTGACCTATATTTTTAAAATTTTAAAAATCAAGGTTATCCCACAAATTGTGAGAAATGCTTCAAGTTCTATTTTATTTGGACACTATTATTTATGACTATTTGTAAAGATCAATGTTAATTTACAATAATACTTCAAATTTAGTTTAATACAGGTGATAGTGTAATCTGTATGACTCTGTTATTTTAATTATGTAATCACTGTAAATTAGTTTCGTGAAATACAGTAATTGCAAATAGAAATGTACTTTAACACAGTATTAAGATAGAATCCAATAAAATCCAATTGCCTTGAAAGCGGTATTGTGGTTTACGAACAAATTATAGTAGTGAACTTGGCGGTGTTGTATCGGCCGTAGACCTCTTCCCTAGGCCTGTTATCAATTTATTCATTGAAAACCTGTTCCTGCACATCTGCAGTTAGCCTACTGGACCATATTTGTCTGAAATAGGAAATGCTTGTTACTAGCTTGTCGGTTTCCATCAATCTATACAAAGTGTTTGAAATCATATGCTTAACTTTACCATCCAAATGCATAGCATGTGAGGTAAAGTGCCAAATATTTTCTCCCATAGGTCATGGTAGTAGTAAAATATTCCATACAAACTTACCAGAATATTGGCAATGTGTTTGTATTTAATGTTGATTTTTGGCTGTGTATCCCATGTTGTCTTTAATTTAGTAACAGGATGTAAAGCAGAGTATCTCTCTGTATTGTTAAATTTGATGTATTATAATGTTCATTCCATTTATTGACTATTAAGCCTCATTTCTATAAAATTGCAGAATTCATGCCACGTTGTGTAGAAACTTTGTCAGAGACAAAGTATGTTGAAACGCTAACTGTGGTTATGAAAAGACCAACAACTATAAGATACTAAACTGTATATAATGCAATCTTCTAATTTATGCAACTGATTTTACTTTCAATGCTGTATAGTAGTAGAATTGTTTTTACTTTCGTAGTTTAAGGACATCTTTTGTAAAAAAAAAGGTTTTAAATGAACACCGTAAATAAATTAAGTCATTATTATTGCAGAGCTCCCAAGTCTCCAGGATTGTCCTGGAGTCTCCAGGAATTTTGGATCATCTCCCAGGCACCTGAAATTATCAATTTTCTCCCATAATTTACTTTTCTCCAGGAAAATCTCCAGGTTTTATAAGTTTCACAAGCAGAGGATAAATTAGCCTTTCTATTGGTTGTAAGTAAGCAATATGAAGTTCATTAATGTTTTGGGGAAGAGTTATAATAATACATTTTAGCTGGTGACAATGAATGTTAGAAATCATTTCATAATAGGCAAGTGCTAAACTTATAAATAATGGTATTTGTACACACATTTCAGAAAGGGTAGACATTATAGACAGTGATAGGATAACCATAAGTAAATCTCCAGGAATTCTGTTTTTCAAACCTGGGACCTCTGTTTATATTATAACTATAAATGCTGAATATGTTGGTAAATGAGAGTGGCCTATCCCACTCGACATAGAAAATCACGTTTCCTAAGGCCTAGGCTAGGCCCATCTACAGCTCTGGGTAGACCCAGTTTGAAATGGCAAACTTTAATTAGCATGTGTGATGTAATGGTATCACATGATTTCAAATTCAAAATGATACGATTAAAACTCACTGATGGATGTGACCTGAAATAAATATAAATAAACAGTAGAAACAACTTTTTTTTATGACAATACTGTTCTATTTCTATAAATAATTTTTCTTTTCAGCTTCCTTATTGTAAATTGTTACAATTTTTTTTTATTTCCTGTGCAATTCTACAATGTTATTACTAATATTTGTGTATAATCGTATTTTTCTTATTTCATCTAGAATGGCTACCAAACCAGGTATCTGGCTGTGCCTGCCAGACAGCCTCATCCTACATATCTTCACCTTCCTATCTTCCAAAGATCTACAGAGATGTTCCCAAACCTGCAAATCATGGCTACGAATCAGTCAGGACGAGCTACTGTGGAAACAACTCCTGTACCGTGAGTGGAAGATTGACCCTTCAATCAAGCTACCAAAGAATGAGCGCTCGTATCGTCGGGAATTCAAGCGTCTTGCGTTTCATACGCCTAAAGTGCAATATCAAGTGCTGCGTGAACACACGGATCAAGTGTTACACGTTAGTTTCTCACACAATGGAAAGATGTTCTCATCCTGTTCTAAAGATGGTACCATCAAGGTATAGTATACAAATACCGTATATTTTGGTGTATAAGTCGCACCTTCAATACTCAATTTTGGTCGCAAAATTCGGTGTGCGTCTTATACACCGACGATATAAAATTCGTAAGGCCGAAAATGTAAACTCT
>JAOTQE010063698.1:0-18144 GCA_025631205.1 Nesometra sesokonis
AACAATGGAGGAAACCAAAGTGCAGTAATAATTTGTTTTGTCTTTTACAAAATATCTGTGCACACAGCCATATAATAGGTTCTTTATACTAAAAAAAGAAACCATGATAATCCTTGTTTAAGTTGGGAAAAAAAATTTGTACATATCTTTATCAGACTTTTTTCTTTGAAATTTCACAAAAATGCCACTATTTATGCCTCATGTTGCAATAGTTTAGATCCTGTGAGAAGTATTTTAATAAGATAATAAGGGGTCATCTCCATGCATTTAGGAGTGTCATATATAAAATGCGTTCATCTCAGGCCCAAGCATGGTGTGGCTAAGGTGGACCTATAAAATTGTTACATAATCATGCATCAATTCGTTAAATTTGTCATTTTGAAAAGCATTTGAAATATTTAAGAGTGCACCTAGAGGGACCATGTTTTTCGCATCTTGCCCCCATTTTAGGAGGCCAAGGTTGCCATGGATTTTCCCTCAATGATATTGAGAAGTACTGTATCATAGTGACATTTCCTTGCAATTAGAAGTAACATTCTAAAACTGCCAGCATCTCAATTCCAACCACGGTGGTGTTGAGGTGGTTAGGACTTTTTAAGTGGTGCTGGTGTACTGAGACTCTTACTACCTCCCCTTCCCATCCTCTCACAAAATCCTAGATCCACTCCTAAATTTAAGTTAAAGATGATTTCATTGTTCATTTCTCTAACTCCATATTCAAAATTGTTATGTACCTTTGTGCCTTGAAATTTTACAAATAAAATTCCTGTTACCTATATTTTAGTGCACATATAGTTGGGGAGATGGAAGGGGTTTATTTGCACCCTCTAGTAAACTATTTTCATATGGATTTTTTGGTTCCTTGTATCAGTACAAATTAATTTTTGACCGTTGGCTAAAATTATATTGGAATGCTTGACCAATACAGGGGACAGGGGTGACACTTTTATACAGTATCTCGATAACTACTAGGTGTAGTGAACCGAAGTTAGTCTCAAATTACTCAAATTACTAGGGGTTATATAACCCCTAATGGAAAATTTTCGTCAAAAATGCCTGGAAGTCATGTTTTTGACCCTGGACCCATTATTTGGTCATGTCCATATTTCAGCAACCAATTGTCATACATGATTCAAATTGGTCACAAATTACTTGCAAAGCATATTTACCCCTGTACTGGTCAAGCATCCCAATTTAATTTTAGCCAACTGTCAAAAATTGATCTGTACTGATACACAGAACCAAAAAAAAAAGTTTGCTAGAGGGTGCATGTAGACCTATCCTATCTCCCCAACTAATAATTAATCAAGTAACCTATTAGCTACTAAACACATTTATGGTATTCTATATTTTATGCTGTAGAATAAAAAGGACACTGATTATACACAATAATCGCCTGGAAATATTTTAATAATGTTACCAACTATTTTCTACAAATAAACAATATAGTTAACAATTTTGGAAGATTTTCATAATCATGGAGTAAAAATGGTTCTTATTCCATGGTTGGTATAGTATATACTGTATACAAGCATTTTGTGTTAATTTTTACTCAAAATCAATTTTTTAATGCCCTCAACTATATTTATAACAATTTCGGAAATTTATTTTTTATAAATAGCTTGTACCTTAGGTCTTAAAAAGACTTCGTTGCCCAAACCTGTTAAAAATTTAGGGCAGTCAGTTGGGTTTATTTACTTTTTGATATTGCAATTTCTGCAATTTGATTTCTTGTAGTATAATTTCTTACTAATAATTTCTTATAATTTTCTGTTGTATGATAAAAGAATGATGTAAAAGTTAAGAAAACAACCTGACCATGGTTTCATGATGTTTGGGTCAGTTGGGCTTGTTTAAGCCTTATTGTAATTACTCCCCATCTTGTATAATCTGTGATCACCACGACACACAATACATTTAATTAATCATTCATCATGTGCATTTTACTACAGATACATACACTGTTATTTTATATTATTACTGGATGGGTCAACCCAAAAATGTCTGTCCATAATTACTTATGAAATATCTGTATATAATTTGTAATGTTAATGCTTACTATATGCACATTTCTTCTTGATAGGCATATGAATATTATTAATATCACATGCCAATTTACCTTACTTTATAAATTATAATTTAATTAAAATGGAGGGGATGAAAAGGTTTCATTAAAATAAATTAAATCTTAAACATTAACAATTATCGCTTTTATTCTGTACCTGCCAATTTTCATGCCTTATGTATAGATCTTATCCATGGAAACCCATTTTGGACACCTCACCGTTTCTCACACATAAGAATAATTTTTTTAAATATACAATATCAGATATATTTAGAAGAAACCCCAAAATATGGGGGGAAAAGACACAAAAGATTACAAAATGGTGCCATTTTCCATGTAAACAAAAGGATGTAAAATAGGGCAAATAAAATGTTTATGTTGTGAATAGAAATACAGTGTACAGACAACTCAAAACCAACCACATTGTCTATATTGTTGCTTTATTTCTTGAGAGTTTTGTCTGGAGGGTATAAAAGGTTCTGTATACCACAGTTTTATTGAAATTTGGTTTACCAGTAATTAATTTGGATAGCTCAAGATATCAATTACTAAAGATGGTGTCATCCAAGACCCAATTTTTGAAGTTTGGGTTCATTGCTTGTTGATATTTTATTTTTGCAGTAGGACAATCTGATTTGTTTTAATTCCCATATGGAGCTAATTTAATTTGAATTTCTTACAATTTTTAGAATAATCTGGTTTTAGCCAAGAGGAGATTTTTTAATGAAAGAAGATAAGAAAATCCAACTCTTGTTTTCATTTTTTAGGTTGGTTGAGCTTAGGCAACAATTATTTTAGGCGTTTTTTACAAATTATATTAATATTATACAAAATTAACGGTGAGGATACATGGTATTCTGTTTCACCAGCAATGGTACTTTTTTTTAAACAAAATGATGCATTCTAACATTAATTGTAAACTTGAAGTGTGCTGTTCTAAGGCCACAAGCAAACTCTGTCTACATGCATGACCCAGATCACTACATTCTTCAATAATTGTACAATTTTAATATTATTTGAATAATGAACCTTTTCTAACTCTCTGTACCGTCAAGAGTATCCGGACATTTTACTGGATTGTAAAGTACACATTTATAATTGCTCTCAAACAAAATGATGCATTTTAAAATTGTGCTGAAGTGTGCTGTTCTATTGCCACAAGCAAACTAAATACACAACCCAGATCATTACAATCTTTAATAATTGTACAATTTTCAAATTATTTTAATAATGTACCTATCCTAACTCAATTGTATCCTCGAGAATACCCAGACAATTGTAAAGTGCAAATTTCGAACTCTAATTACTTTCACATAATTAATTGTCTTTACATATTCTTTCTTCAAATTAAAAATAATATGTATTGCTTTACAGTTCCATCCGCCGGGTTGTGATAAAATTAACTAGTGTAAATAGCATGTATAGCCTACTGCATGTGTTATAAAAACCAAATCAATATTTTTGTTTAACTTAAAATATCGACAAATTCATACTCTGAACTGCCATCAAAATGAGAATTTACATGGTGATTAATATACTCTGCTGAAAACAATGAGGTATCAAACTGCCTACTGCAAATGGGACAAGAAGTGAAGGTTGGCTTCATAGCAGTGTTTTCATCTTCAGTTTCTTCTCTCTGTCTCTCTTCAGAAGTAGCAGGAGTAAAGAAATCTGGAGAATTCCGTCCACCAAAATGTACATCATCTTTTATGTTTGGAGGGTTTCTAGGTGGTAGCAAATCTTCCCCAGTCTCTTGCATAATTGGTATTCTAAATCTTAAATCAGATCCTTGGTTAGAAACTTGAAAACTTCCACTTCTATGTGGTGAATTTTGTCCATGAAGGAGAGCCCTCGGTGATGCCCTACGACCACTAGTTGGAAAAGCTGGAGCACTACCTGGTTGGAAATACATTTTATGTTGCATGGTTGGAACATTTGAAACAGGTCCATAACTTGATGAGATATTCTTAGTGGTAGGATTTGATTCCTCAAAGCCTGTCATTGCCCTATCTGACCCTGGGCTATATTTAGTACTTGTGCTTGCACCATACAAATCCTCATCACTGTCATTCAAAGTTGGAGAAGTTTGGCGAAGGTTTGAAATGCCCAATTCTTCCTTTGGTGGTCGTTTGATGCCAGAACTAGTCTGCATCAAATCATCCAATACACTTTCTGCAACAGCTTTTCTTTTTTCCTCATAATCTTCCATTTCAAAATCTGCAAAAAAAATTGAATATACTGATGAACTTGGGAGCATTATGAATCTTCGATTCATATCTGTAAAATATTAACTATTTTTAGATGGCCTATTATCAATTTACACATGTACTGTAAAGAAACAAAATATGAAATGATTTTAATGATGTGTTCCAACTGTGTCTATTAAAAGAAAATAACAAAACATGATTATTGTTGGTATGAGATTTAAATATACAAAAACTCCAAAAGATATGATTTTTCTTAACATGAATGGCAAACAGGCCGACAGTCAGATACTGAAAAAAAACTAAAAGTAATGATGCTTTTCTGCATCTAAACAACCTGTTTTGTCAATAACTATAAATATCTTATACAGTATTTTAGGAATGTAATTTTGTAAAAACACAAATTAAATGCAAAGGTGTGGTTGAAACCCAGACTTTTAGTTATTTAAAAAATGTGTTTTTCTTAAATCGACAGTGTGTGCCAGACCAAAATAGAGGGTACTATCATAATATGAGGCAAGACATGGAAAAATCACCAAGTAGTCACATAGAAAGTTATTGAAATTAAGCAATTTAGACAACTGGAAATATAAAGAAATACAAAGAAAATTTTGGATTATTTTATTCAATAACCTTGGTTATAGTTGTCCGAATATAATGATTGAACCCTCATTTTATAGCTTACAACAAGTTTAATATCATTTCAATATTAACTCCATTTACCAACTTTCCGACAACTTGGTGGTTTTGCCATGACTTTCCTAATATTTCAATCACATCGGTTAAAAAGGCTAATTTTTACATCCCCCCCCCCCCCCAACCAAATGTTAGTTACATATAAGACAATATCAGTTATTTCACAATTCTTCGACCATAATGTAGGTGCCAACATGTAATGTGATCTGAGCAGGGCACAATTGAATTCTAAGGTATTCTTTTGAGTAAGTAAACATGAACTGTCGCACACACACAGTTGGACATACTATATAACCACATCCCTGATTGTTATGTTCAACTCTCAATGCTAAGCTAATAACGCAGCAATAATTGGATCCGAATCCAAGTGCTACCTTGCATGTACATTGGTCTTTATGATTGAACAGACGGGGTATGGCTGTAGGACCCCTAGTCTACTATAATAACTCCTTGGTTAAACATAACACAATATGCAAGAAATATGCTCGATAATGGTGTATATTTTTATTACCTGATTCTTCTGGTTTTCTTTTTTTTAAAAGCAACATACCATGCTGATTTAGCTTCCTGTATTCATTCACCTCGGACAAAAGCTTGGAAACCTCAACCTTTAATAATTTATATTCTCCTAAAAAAGATCCAATGTCATACTCCACTAAATCTGTGGTCGCTTTAGGACTATCAATTCCATCAGTTTCCATATCAGGATCTTCACTTTTATCTGTAGTGTTTAGATTGTTCAATTGTTGTTGTAATCGCTGTATAACTGATTCCTGTTGCTTAGTGTCAAACATTAGTTCTTTGTTTAATTTTTCCAATGATTCTACTCGTTTCTTGCAATTTTTATTTTGACATTGAATCTCAGTTAATTGTTCATTACCAGGCAAATCATTTGATTGTTGGTAAGATTGTAATAATAACTGAAGTCTATATTTATCAGCCTTAAGTTCCTCTATATTTGTCTGAAGTAAATACATTTTATTTTTATCCTGTCAGGAATAAAAAAATAAAAAGTTATGCATTTAATGACAGCAGATTTAAAGTTTAAAGGACATTCATTTAAACAAATGCAAAAACAGGCAACAGGAATAAACTGCTCTATTGGTATTGTTGGCCATTATAGAGCATACAATACAATGTTCCTTTGCTTTCAGAAATGTCTTTTGAAAAAGAAAACAAAACAGAAAAAGAAAATAAAGTGTGAACAAGGAGTAACAGTTAGAATAATAGGAATAAGTGGGTTTTGTTGTTAATTAAATTAGATTGGATATGTACTTAGGCGACTGAGAATGAAGAGATTTGTATACAAACAGTAACATCTTAAACATAATACGATATTTTACAGGAAGCTAATAGAGGGCATGAAGAGTGTGTGTTATGTGCAGGTGGTAAGTCTCTGCAACATGAAGAGCAGCAACATTTAGCTGAACGATACAAATGACTTTCAAATTCCCACATACCCTATGATTGAAAGTATGCATTGTGATATGCTCCAGTATTGATTAAAATGGAATAGATAGGTAGATAGATAGAGGTATGTTTGTGCTAATGAGGTGATTGCATAGAAGATATAGTATTTAAATTTTGGGACAGAAAGTAAAACAGACAATTGGATAGAATGGCTTATGAAATTAATAAGATAAAGGAAACATACCGCTGCTTCTGGTGAAATATCAAAAGAATTGCTTCTCTCTCCAGATTCAGATATTTGCTTTAACTTTTCATTTTCTTTTAGAAGCTTTTTGACTTCCAACTTAAGTGCTATGTTCTTTTCATTAACACTATGATAGTTATTTTTCATGTGTGTATATGCAGTTTTTAAAGCCTGAAAAGCTTCTGAATTTGCTACGATATCATCTGCACCAAAACTTCCACCATGTATATCTCCCTCAGGCTCACTTTGTGTGACCTTCGGAGTAGCATCCTCCATTTCACTGGTCATATTAAAAGATACAGCAAATAGATGGGTCTGGAAATGAAATAAAAAAGATTAAGTTTTCCAAATACCAGATATTTGTCAGTTAAAAAGAAAATCCAAACTAGTTTGAATCTCCACTGTAAAAGGTTGCATATCATAATGTGGTGCTTTTTGCCTTACATAATTGCTTTAAATTAATTATTAAATATTGGCGGCAATGTAAACCTAAACTTTCAAATGTGTTTTTCTCAACTCTTTACACCAAATACAGTCATCAATTTTAACGCTTTATTGTATCAACTCAGATTATCAGAATACATGACACGCCAATTAACTAAAATTTATTTTTAAGTCATGTCAATTAATTGTTAATCACACATTAAATAATGAATAACTTTAATTTGGTAAGTTCTGGTGAATTTCTTCTAAGTTTTGCAATATGACTTGCATCCCTTGTCAAAAAATATTTCTTTAACCTGTACTGTAGATCAGTAAGTCAACAGTAACTTGCAAAAATGAAAACCTTTATTTAGGCCTAATTACCTTTATTAAACAGATAATTTCATACATAGACCCAGCACATTGATGTGCATGTTTTAGCAAAAATTAGTTTAATTTCCTGATTTTGTTCTTTTGCTCAAATTAAATTGCACATTAAACATTTGAGACTTCATAACTGATTTGTTCATAGAGCTTACTTTGATTACAAGTACTTAGAACTAATTAACAAAAATCATACCATTATTTATTATTTCAGTAGGGCATTTAGTTCCAATAAGTTTTCGCAATGCATACTATCACCAATTTTTGCTGTGTAAATATGAAAATTGTAGTGCATTTTATTTAAATCCATAAATAATGACAAAGTTTGAGAATAAGACATGGCACTTTACTTGAATTTGAAATCAGTAGAACTACAATATTCAGATAGTTTAATTCAAACACTCAAAATAAATAGATCTACTATATCTAAATGTCAAAGTAGGTTGCTGCACAAAATGATGCAATAAAATTTCATGATATTGTAACTAAGCATGGACTCAATAGAAAGGATTCTTCCCTCTCGCATGCTCCTCCTCCTCCTCCACATGCTCCTCTTCCACCTTTCCAATTTGAAATTCAAACTGATGCTACTTCTTTAGTGTTTACTCCTTTTTTGTGTTTTTTTTTTCTACATGTGTAGCCCTTTTTCAGCTTTAAAATGATGCCAAAAGTTGATCAACAGGACAAGGGGTTGGTATAATATGATATTCATAGCTTAGGCCTAATCACTTTAAATGTAACTGTATTTTACACTTCAAATAAAAATATTAGTCTGATGCTTGAACGCATGTACAAAGTTATTTTAATAGCTGCACAGTGTAAATAAAAGAAAGTTAATCCTTAAAAGGATTAACTTTCTTTTACACTGTGCACAGCTATCCGCATCTTAGGCCCCATAAAAATAATTATTAGTTTATCACCCTACCAAAGCATTAAAAACTGATGAGGGGGGAAGTTTTTTTTTAACCGACCCTCCAATGTTGTAGTGTTCTCGCATTCAGCTATTAGATCATTCACCATTATTTTAGACTCAAAAAAAACGACGCAGATACAATTTATGTTAAGAAAATCCAAAGCATTGCAAGTGAATATAACCGAAAAAAACCATCGTTTGAATAGTAAAATTAGTTTTTAAAAAGTGATGCGTGCGGTCATAAACTAATAATTTTTGTAAGAGGCCTTATTGTCAGATCGACTTGCTTTTAACCTTGAAATCTCTGCCACATGATAATAGGCTCCATTTAATTTCAAGTGGCCTTTAAATCTGGACTCCTCCTCTCATAAATGTTTGGATTCACCCCAGTTTTGTAGGCTTATTTAAATTTTTGGCACAATTTCGAACATAAAGTAGTTGAGCAGTGATGCACCAAGAGGGCACCATGGGTTGAGAGTCCAACACAATTGTGGATGTCCTCCATAGATATATTATTTATGGCTAGATGGTGAACTTCCACAGAATTCACCAGTGCAGTTCCATGTAGTGCCTACTATACAGGAATCCAACCAATCAAATCGTGTTACTTTCTAATGCTCTGGTACGTTGAAATTGCGAAAGCGCAATCTTTCATAGAAGTTTAAAATGTATCAATAAATTAAAGTAAATTTAATCCAAATCTAAAGACATTAACAACATAAAAGATGTGTGACATAATAATTTGTATAAACAAAAGCATGTTAAAAATACAATAATTGTAAAACCGTTATTATTATTTAACTTGCATGTTTTTGACGTAGCCTGACGAAATCAAATTAGTAGGCGCCTACTGTACATGGGACTGCAGTGCCATTTTACAGTGTTGTTAAGATCATCATCTAGCCGTAAATAATATATCTATGGTTTCCTCTGAGACTTAGATTACAATACAATCACATTTTAGTAAATTTAAATTAAATGTAGTAATACTTACCTCCAATAATCTTCCTAAATATGAGTTTTTATTCTGTCATAATACAGTTTATTTAGTGGTTATGTATTAAGAGTTCTCTGCCACATAATAACTTAACATAGCTGTCTGTAAGTGTAATATCCCAAAGAGAGATGGGAATTTCCAAGATTATGGATTCTGAATAATAACTTAAGCTTTTATTATTGAAACTGATTTCAAATTTATATTATACATGACATACACAATTGTAGAATTGATACAATAACTAAAACAGATACCTAAAAATCTTGTCAAATGAAAGTTAATGTTTTAATTAAAAGAGAAAGTAAAATAATTGTAATATTTCAATATAAAATATGAAGTATTGTATCTCTAAAAACAAAATTTATTTGTAACAATGACATTACTGTATTTTGGTATAGGAGTCATGACTGACTAACAATGAACTGAGAGACAAACAGATTCATTGATAGAAAGATGACTGTAGATTTGGATCAATTGACTGACAATTTATTTGATCAATTCACCATATCAATTTCATGAAAAATTTAAACTACTGTATCAGGAAACTTAAATGAATTAGATTGACTCGGTGTTGGCAGTCGACTGTATAGTACTAATTAAATTAAGTACATTTCCCAAATTTTGGCTAAATATACTTAAAATTATCTAAAATATGTAAAAGACATAAGAATTATCCGGGGAAATTATAAGTGACGATGTTGAATGACAGTCAATGAAACATGTTTACAAGTAAGCTTATTTTTTGGTTTTACATAAAAGAACTTTCAAATATAAACTTACAAGGAATATTAAAAATTTATTCATAAATCTTTCAAAAGTATGAAAAAGATTGAGTTGTTGAAAACACAGTAACAGGTAAAAGATTTCCCTAATGACCAACCGTCCACTCAAAATTGTCAACATTACAGTAGTAACTAACAAATTATTAACTTGTTAAACAAAGCAAAATAAGGCAACTAAGGTATATTTTTATTTTTTAACATTTTTTTGCTTGTCAAACTTAAAACCAGGAACATGCCCTCCCTCTACAAACAATTGATTTAAATCTTCTACCAGATCTTAACAAAGTGTAGTATGAATTTAAACTGTGATTATCATCATTCGATATAATTTGAATTAATTTAACATTGCTCTACAGTATATAATTTATTAACAGTTTTGGTTTTTCCTAGAACTTTACTTGCATGTTTAATAATCCTGTTTAATTTGATCGAATCAGTCTTTCTGCAATTTCCATACAAAACACATCAATTAAATGCAATAACACTTTCAAATATAGTTTTATAAAATAATTCTAAAATTACTTTATCAACGTGAAAAGCTTGGAATTTACGCAAGTACATTCGCTGCTGACTTTTTGTGTAATGATGTACATACTCTCCCAGATTGATTTATCATCTTAGATTGTTCTAAAATATTTGTACGTGTAAACAGTTACCACCGATGTGTTATTTAATAAGATGGGTACATTTTCCGGTAACATTTCTTTAGTTTAATTTAAATAATTGTCATTACACCAAGATTCAAATGATTTAACACAATATAACAAGTAAGTTCATCATCATTAAATCAGACCTGTCTGCATATATTTTAATTTTTTTGCCTATATTTTTTTGGAAATAGGTGAATGACGTTATGATCAGAGAGTCCTAATCCAGGGTGAACTACTACATACCTGCCAACATTTGTACTCTCCCAAGCGGTAGGCCGTATCGCTGCCGCCAAGTTGGTTGAACTCAAATGCATCACTGCCCTCGTCTTACTGCATTTTACTTTGATGAGCAAAAAAAAAAAACGATTTCCACTATTGGCGAAATTTAGGCTGACAATGCTTCCTTTCGGTGCAGATTCACTATGTATTTTCATGTTTTTATTTTGGTATTAAATTTCAAAAAGCGGTAGGATTTCCATGCAATAGCGGTAGTCGGTAGGAAGGTCGAAAAAGCGGTAGTCTACGCCAAAATCGGTAGGGTTGGCAGGTATGCTACTAATTTATGAATCACTTACTTAGTAAACAATAATATTTGACCAGAATATTCCACCCTCCATGTAAGTTTATCTACCACTTGGCAATATTAAATTGACAGTGATTCAGATCTCCAATACTTTTTGTTGAATTTCCTTCCATACCCTGGACACTATCATAAATTAACCAAAAGGCTTGCCGTTATCAGCATCCAGGGTATGCAACGCAAAAAGCATGAACCGGATGGAATTCCCGAGGTAGGCTGAAATGATACACATAACATTCCCTTCCTAAATTTCTGTATCCACAAGAAAATCTTAACTTAATATAATAATAAAAGTGTTCAAAATCCCTCTTTTTTCTTGGTTTTTCTTTGTGATAATATACAGAGAAACTTCCTAAAAAAGTTTGTAACTCTCACTAGGTCTATAATACCACACTTGCATGAGGGACAGAACCAGCAAAGCTAGATTAGGTGCCAAGTTTCATCGTGAATTCACGATTGGTGTACCTGTAGGTCAGGATCACTTTTCGAAATACTGCGTTTTTACCTTGATTTACCTTGATTACCTTGATCCTAGGACTTAGAGCATAGTGCTCATTTGTCCCTCTTGAATAAATGATGAAAACTCTTCATTATATGGGCAAAATTTTAAGTGGTGGCCAGACCAGCTCTTTTCCAACCCAGACTTCAATAAATTTAAAGATGGTGCACAGACAACTTCCTCCAACAGAGAATTCCATTCATTGATGACTCTTACAGCAAATGATTTTTTTCTAATCCAGTTTCGGTTTATATAATTTTAGTGTTTTATTAGAGCTTGAAATGTTAAATATTGAATCAATGGAATCAATATTGTGAATTATTATCATATCAGTAATGATATCAGTACGTTTTTTTCAATATGCTAACGTTGGTAATTTCAAAGCGTTAAGCCTGCTCACATAATTGTTTCCCTTCAGCTCAGGTACCAAGCGAATAGAACGCTGCTGAACATGCTCTAGCAACTCTGAATCTTTTTGATAACGAGGAGTCCAAGCAGGTCCACCATATTCCATAATAGGTCGAATCACTGATTTATATAAGCACATATAGCTCGCCATATCTAGATGTTTAAAAGCTCTGGTTATCAGGCCTAACCTCCTATTTGCTGCTCGAGCAACCTTTGAAGAATGGGCGGTAAAATTTAGCTTATCAACAACAATGCCTCAATCAGTTTCCTCTGTAACAGCTTAAATAGTTACTCTTAAATCTCTTTCTAAAATGTAGTAATCAAAAAGTGAGTTGTTAAATTCAAAGTGCATTATCTTATATTACATTTAGTTAAGTTGAAGGGAAGCTGCCATTGACGAGATCATTGATAAAGAGCATCAATATCTGCTTGAAGAGAAGGTCTATCTGCATCAGATTTGACTAGGCCTAGGCCTATGCGAAATAATTTAGTTTCGTCTGCGAACAACCTTATGGAAGAGTTGGAAATAATCTCAGGTGCATCATTTATAAAAATAGCAAATATATACCTGCCAAGTCTCACGCATTATGCGTGAGTCTCACGCATTGGAGCCTATTTTTGACGTCTCGCGCATAAATTAATTTATCTCACGCATTAGCAGAATTCTCACTCATAAACATTGATTTCAATAGTTTTCCTCACGCATGACACAATATAGGGAAAATACGGTAAAAACCGGCCCCAAAACAGTGATAATTTGGTCAGGAACGGCCCCAAAATGGTCAGTTGACGTTTTTTGTTTGTGAGTCTCACGCATTGGACCCTATTTTTGACGTCTCGCGCATAAATTAATTTATCTCACGCATTAGCAGAATTCTCACTCATAAACATTGATTTCAATAGTTTTCCTCACGCATGACACAATATAGGGAAAATACGGTAAAAACCGGCCCCAAAACAGTGATAATTTGGTCAGGAACGGCCCCAAAATGGTCAGTTGACGTTTTTTGTTTTTTTTTTTGCTTGTCAGATAGAAATGGGAAAGGATGTGGCCCAGATAGTGGTGGCGGGTTTGTCTCACGCATTGGAACCAAAAAAAAGTTGGCAGGTATACAAATAACAATGGCCGAAGGACACTGCCTTGGGGCACACCACTAGATACTTTATGCCACCCGGATATCTGAGAGACCATTCAAGGATTTTTTTAATTCATTGCAAAACAAAGTTTTTTAGGTGCGAATAATATTTTTTCCAGGTCTAAAGGGAGGGGTCCCCTCTTATAAAAATTAAAGATGTTTTAATTAAAAAAAACCTTTAGCCGCACAGAATTTGTAAGGCTAACGACTGCTGAAAATTTTAGTAAATGTCTAAGCCTATCACTTACTTATACGTATATGGCTGTGACAAGGCAAAGCTACGGCAGAGAAATGCTTTATTCAGTAAAGGCCGATCGTACGAAACGTCCATGCGTGTGTGGTGTATGCATTAGGCCTAGGCTAGGCCATAATAATTACGCCCGTATGGTTTAACTTAATTAAACTGATGAAATTAGAATTACATGTGATTCTATAATTATTTAAAATACAAATACTAAGCTACAAATATCAACAACTAACCGCCAATGTTCTCTAATCCACTTATTTGTTAGGAAGAATTCTAAAACAACGGTCCGTGGAAAGCACCGCACTTATTTTTAGCCGCATGACGAAGGGGATTTCCCGACGCGTCATTATTGCTGATAAACCACAACAGAACACGTACTGTATGGCGAAGCAACCAAAACATGTCACTGAACACCAAAACTCTAGGACGGACGCATCCAGAGGATGTTAGGGTGGGGGTTTTCGGGGACGGAGGTCCAACATTTTTAAAAAATGTCTATTAAAAGATCGATGAATCTAGAATATAGTGGATGTCAACGCATGGCCGGCGGAACCGAGGAGGGGGAACACAGGGACCAGGGTTCCCCCACTTTTTGCTGAAACATACCATGTCTACGAAGATCCCTAAATGTTCAAAATGACAGATATACACTTTAAGTTTTAAAGTGTCTTTTTCCAGCATCTAGAAATCCAATTTTTTTTTTACCATTTTCTCACCTCAGACTAAACCATAAGCGGATTTAGAGATTGTCGTAGAATTTATGTATTATTTGAGCATTAAAAAGTCTTACATTTTTCTTGTCCCAAGAGGTGGATTTAAGCAAATGGCTTCCCTCCCACTTACATCCACACAATAAAATTGGAAATTATATGGGCTCAAATTGCATCATGCAACACTGCAAAGTTTGTCAACCGATTCTTTTTTAGTTTATGAAACTATGTTTAAAATCGGCTTAAAGTCATTTATTCTGCGAATACTATATACATACCGGTACACAGGGGACCCAGGGAGGGGTAAGAGGACATTTAAGATAATTTTTACTTGAATTGGTGTTGAATGGTGCAATTATAAAAATTAACGCAAATTTAAAAAATAGTTTGCCAGCTGTGTTAACTATAACTCGGTATTATTATATTTATTCGTGTATTTTATAAATAAACTTTAAATTTTAAAGGTCCATTCCATCAAAAGTTATATTTTTTCAGAAAATTAAAATTCTCCATTTTACTATTAATTGCAATGGAGAGAATAGCCTGGGTGTCATACACTCGGATACGATTTACAGCCTACTACCTTAACAATGGAATAATTATCAATGAAATCGTCTAGGCCTAGCTTAAAAGATTCCGGTAACGCGTTTATAAAACGGTATTCAGGTAACTAAACAATTTATATGTAAATTTGGTCTAATTTGTAATAAAAATTTGGGCTAAAAGGCAGGTGTGAACTCTCAAACTTGTGAATGTGAATACTGTACATATTTTTCTGCCTACTTCAAAATCATTATTTTTTCCCTTTTATTGAAAAAAAAGTACCTTCTCTGTTTAGGTAAATAATACTCCCAAATCTTCCAACTGTAAAAAAAACATTCCATTTCCAGCCATGAAGTGCTAAATTTCACAATGTTCTCATTTCACCCCAAAATGTCCTTATCTAAGCCACAGCCATAAGCGTGAACTCACAAACTTATGGATGAGAATAAAACGAAATATCTGTGTATGTGTGTTCTGTAATTAATTTTAAATGGCCTTATTTATTAAAAAAAAAACTATTCACTACTAGGTCTAATCATATACCGTACCCATTGTAAACTTTGTTGAGAAACTTTTCGGCTGCACCACCAGCCATGGTGGGGTAGAGGTGTGCGTGAATCCTTGTGAATATTTTTTTATTAAGCGCATCGTTTTCTATTTGTTATTGTATAACATAAATAAAAAAAACAAAATTTATATGACTGTTTAAATGAATAAATTTGTGGTTTCACGTCATTTAAATTAAAATTAATCAGATTGTCTAAATTAATGCCCTGAAACGCTGAACTTCGAGCCCTGACCGGGGCCCTTGGCGGCCCCTGACCACCAGCCAATGTTCGGGCTTCCAGCCCTCAATAAGTTAACTCCAAAATTACACGATCACCTTCGACAGTTCTGTCTGACAAACCAAGACATGCTGATGTGGAAAACGGGACATTTTGATGAACTACGGTAGCCCACAACTGTCACGCACATTATAAATACGCGCAATTCAAAAGCACACGCACAATTAAGGAATCCTGCAACAAAACAAAAGCACCTCGCACAATTAAAGAACCCTGTTACGGCACATTTTGGTTAATTGCACATTTGGTAATTATTACCAAAATTGACAGTTACCAAAACCTGTTACGGCACATTTTGGGAAATTTCACATTTCGTTAAATTACCAAAATGTGCAATTACCAAAATATGCAGGACATTGACGGCACATTTTGGTAACTATAATAATCGCACAATCATCACAAAAACACATTGTAAGTGCAATTGGTTTTTGTCCCCATCGAACGAATTCGGTAGCCTAATGGGAAACGGCGTGTTTTTGTGTGGGTGGTGGGTGATGCTTCACAGCATGGTGCTTCAAATGATAACTTTCGCAATGTCATTTCCATGTACTGGGCTTGAGTGAGACATGGCTTGATGAAAAAATATGTAATAGTGAACTTGATGTGCCTGGCTATGTTCTTATTCGTTTGGATAGAAATAGACATGGAGGCGGCGTTGCCGTTTATGTAAATGAAAACATCAATTTTGAAGTAATTGATATGTGTAATAATGCAATTGAGTCGGTATGGATTAAAATCAAGCCAGTTAATTCAAAACCTTTTGTTGTTGCAAATGTTTATAGACCACCAAATTCAAATTCTGAATTCGTTGATAACTTACATTTTCAATTATCTTCTTTAATGGATGAGTTTACAGAAATAATTCTGCTTGGTGATTTAAATTGGAATACGTTTGATAAGCAACAGTATCGGAATGTAAAATCATTGTGTCAATCTTTTAGTCTTAAACAATATATAAATTCAGCAACTCGCGTGGTGAAGGACAGCAGTACTTGTATTGACCTTATATTTTCCAATAAAGACGATTTTATTAGCAATCACGGTGTTGTTCCGATTGGAATAAGTGATCATTCATTAGTTTATGCAATACGAAAAAAAGTAATAATCAAATTGGCACCTCGTATTTTGCATACGAGAACATTCAGAAAATTCAGCAAAGATAATTTTGTTTCTGACCTCTCTTCTGCTCCATGGAATGTATGTGAAGCATCCGATACTGTTGATGACGCGTGGGAAATTTGGAAAAACATTTTCTTGGATATTTGTAACACCCATGCACCAATAGTGACGATCAGGAGAAAGGGAGGTACAATTCCCTGGATGACAGACGAATTTATCTCGCTTTCGCATGATCGTGACTATCTCAAACAAAAGGCTGAAAAATCAAAAAATACAAATGACTGGGTTTCTTACAAAAAAGCAAGAAATAAACTGAATAATCTTACTAAAACTTTGAAGCGCAATTATGTAAATCATAAATTAGAACAAAATGGCAATGATAATAAAACACTTTGGAGAACATTAAAAGACTTTTTACCAAACAAAAAATTACAAAACAAAACTACGCTTAATATCGACGGTAATGACATAAATGATCCAACTGAAATTGCTAACCAATTTAACGTTCATTTTTCCTCTATTGCAAGTAAATTAGCATCTCAATTCAAAAATAAAAAATCATCAGTTGAACAATTAACACCTAGTCGCGATCAATTTAAATTTCAGCTAATAAGCAAAGAAGAAATTGAAACGTTATTACAGAATTTAGACAGTAATAAATCTGCTGGAGTTGACGGTATCCCAGCTAAACTACTTAAAATTGCAGCTTCGCAGATTTCGCAGTCTCTTGCTTTCTTGTTTAATTGGTCTTTAAAATCAGGCAGTATACCAAACGAATGGAAATGTGCCAAAGTTACGCCTCTTTTTAAAGGTGGTAGTAAAACTGACGTTAACTGTTATAGACCAATATCTGTTTTGCCAATTATTATGAAATTGTTTGAAAGATGTATACATAATCAAGTTCAAAGTTATATTCATGATTTAAATATTCTCTCTGCAAATCAGTCTGGCTTTAGACCACAGCATTCTACATCCACAACACTTATAGATCTATGCAATTATATTTATAAAAATATTGACAATGGTTTATTAACTGGTGCAATTTTTCTTGACCTTAAAAAAGCGTTTGATACGGTTGATCATACTATTCTAATTTGTAAGTTACAATCTATTGGTATTTGTAATAATGAAATTAAGTGGTTTAAAAATTACTTATCGAATCGTAAGCAGTTTGTAAATTTTGCGGGTAAACAATCTGAATCTGTAACTGTTAGCCATGGGGTGCCACAAGGCTCAATTCTGGGCCCTTTGTTGTTTATGTTGTATATTAATGATTTGCAAGCAAGTGT
>JAOTQE010063709.1:2034-18783 GCA_025631205.1 Nesometra sesokonis
ACACACTTGGTACTCAACTTAACTGGTCAGTATGAGCTTCCTCTCATCTTTGAATCAAACACCAAAGGAACATTCCAAAGGTTAGTAGCTTGCAACACACTTGGTACTCAACTTAACTGGTCAGTATGAGCTTCCTCTCATCTTTGAATCAAACACCAAAGGAACATTCCAGAGGTTAGTAGCTTGCAACACACTTGGTACTCAACTTAACTAGTCAGTATGAGCTTCCTCTCATCTTTGAATCAAACACCAAAGGAACATTCCAAAGGTTAGTAGCTTGCAACACACTTGGTACTCAACTTAACTGGTCAGTATGAGCTTCCTCTCATCTTTGAATCAAACACCAAAGGAACATTCCAGAGGTTAGTAGCTTGCAACACACTTAGTACTCAACTGGTCAATATGAGTGATCAGGTGTGACTCAATTCAGAACTGAGTGCAGCTGAGAGGAACTGAGTGCAGCTGAGAGGAACTGAGTGTAACTGAGAGGAACTACTGAGTGTAACTGAGAGGAACTGAGTGCAGCTGAGAGGAACTGAGTGTAACTGAGAGGAACTACTGAGTGTAACAGAGAGGAACTGAGTGTAACTGAGAGGAACTGAGTGCAGCTGATGAACTGAGTTTGACTGAGAGGAACTGAGTGCAACTGAGTGACTGAGAGGAATTGAGTCACACTGGGAGGAACGGAGTGTAATTGAGAGTTCTGAGTTCAACTAAGATGAACTGAGTGTGACTGAGAGTAACTGAGTACAACTGATAAGAACTGAGCGAAACTCAGAGACTGAGAGGAACTGCGAGAAACTGAGAGAAACTGAGCAAAACTTAGAGGAACTGTCAAAGTACAACTTAGAAGAACTGAGTGCAACTGAGAGGAACGGAGTGCATCTGAGAGGAACTGTATGTGACTGAGAGAAACTGAGAGAATGAAACAAACTGAGTTTAATAGAGGAACTGCATGTAACAGAAAAACTGTGTGCAACTGACAAGAACTGAGTGACACTTAGATAAACTGTCAGAGCTCAACTGAGAAGAACTGAGTACGACTGAGAGAAACTGACTGAAATTGAAAAAGACTGAATACAATTGAGAGGAACTGAGCACAACTGAGAGGAACGGAGCACAACTGAGAGGAACTGAGTTTAACTCAGTGTAAGTGAGCGAAACTAAGAGTAACTGAGTGCAATGGAGGGAATGGAGTGCATCTACAAAGAACTGATTGCAACTGAAAATTGTCCCAAAACCCTGTTGTGTTACTGTGCTGATGATCTGTGTTTTAACAATGTTGTATAGACAGACCCATAGAAGCAGCATATTATACTATGCAGACGAAACAGTTTCAGATAAGAAAGTAGAATGCATACACCAAATTATGTAGATGTTTTCATATTTTTGCTTCATTGATATATTTTTTGTTCTTGTAGAAATGTGAAATACTCAGTGAATGGGCATCATAAAGATCATATAGTGGTGAAGGCAGATGTTATACCAGTCGCCATCACTCTGCCTACAGACCTTCTGGAGATCAAACCAACTCCTGGAATGCCCGCTGAAGCAGGTTAGTAACATCCATGTTGTTCTCAACTCTTTCTTTCATAGAATTTGCTAGATGGAGCTGGGACCTACCCACCCTAAAATTATTCTAAACATGCTAAAGTTGATCTCAGTCTTTCTCAACTGTTAACAGCCCTTGTATAAGCCCTAGATCGCCTCAAAACACCGTTTCTTTTACCACCTACTCTGTTTGCCACTATCCACTCTGTTTTAGCTACCTTGTTGAAATTCAGCAATAAATTTGGCACCAGTAAATTTTGGTTGTTGCTCAATTTTTGTGACAACTGAAGCTTCAGTAAAATGATCTAGTCCTGAACAACATTAGGTGTGGTTAGAAAATTGTATTCTACTAAATTAGAGGGAAGCATTGTAAAACTATTATTCTTTGTTGTATACAAACTCATTCTATGCTGATAATGAGGCCTAAAAAGTATTTTACCCTTCTCTGCTGTCCAATATGAAAAGGCCTCTTTTGTATTTAACTCAAAATATCTGATTTATTTCAAAATAAATCAGATATTTTGAGTTAAATACAAAAGAGGCCTTTTCGTTTTGGACAGCAGAGAATGGTAAACTATTTTAATAAGTATTCCATTTAAACCATTGTTGAATATCTTACATCTTGACATCACCCATAGGAATTGAATATCAACTGTAATTGCCATAAACACTTGTTACAGATTGAAATAATTAGAACTTGGGGTCAAATTTGATTTAACTGTAGTAGCCGTTTTTGTGTATTCTATGACAACTGAAGCTTCAGTAACATATGATCTAGTCCTGAACAACATTAGGTGTGGTTAGAAAGTTGTATTCTACTAAATTAGAGGGAAGCATTGTAAAACTTATATTAAAAATTACTCTTGTATACAAACTCATTCTATGCTGATAATGAGGCCTAAAAAGTATTTTACCCTTCTCTGCTGTCTAATATGAAAAGGGCCCTCTCACAAGCTTTTTTAGTTCTAAAAAATATTATTTTAAAAAAATGCTTTAATTTTTGTATTTAACTCAAAATATCTGGTGTCTAATTTTCCTGAAAGAGACTATTTTAATAGGTATTTAATTTCAACCTTTGTTGAATTTCTTACATCTTGACAGCAGCCAAAGGTGCAAAAATTATTATAGCTGGATTTTCCACCAGCTGCAAGTTCATGTGCAATCATTCTGCTTTATTCATTGATGAATCACTCCATTATCTTTCCTCTTATTGTCGTAATGTTTTTGTCATAGGTCTAAGGAGTGTGATTAACCTGAAAAATGAAAGAAACTACCCAGCAGAATTTACATGGCAACCTGTTCTTGGAGAGAGGGGAACTGCATTCTCCATCAGACCGGCTACAGGTAAGTTTCTACAGTAAGCTCTGGAAAAAAAAATTTAATGCTAAACATTCTCAAAATCAATCCTGAAGGCTAATAGGCTTAGATGTAATTATGCTGGGTGGAGGTGGGAGGGCTGCCCACCCTAAAAATTTTCCCCCATCCTAAAGCTCTAGGCCTCTGAAGGAGGTAAAAATACTGTTTTTAATCATTTCTCTGGCCATCCTTTTGAAAAATCTTACTGCATTATCAGTTCTTTATGGGAACTAAGCTATGGAAAATCAATTTTTAATTTTTATTTCCAAATGTCAGAAAATTGATGATTTCTATTCTTATTGAGGCCATGTAATAGACTTAACCATTGCTGGACACATTCATTTTTTAATGGTTCAGGCTTCCTCACATATGGTTCATTGCAAGAGGCTTTGTTGGTTCAACCTGACAATTACAAAATCTTCCATTTCTAGAATGTCTGTCAAATTGATAATATGATTTGTCAATCATTCTTTATTCAAACATGTATTTGGCATGAAGGTATCTACAAGAATAATTTCATAGCTTTCATTAAAAACTGTAATTAATAGCTATTATATTACATACATTAATTGTACATGTAATTATTAATTACTTCACAAATCTTATTTTATTTTATAAAACAGTTTTTTTTTGTTTTTTTTTTTTATAAACTAAAGCATTAAGATACTATAGTAATTTTTATCTATTCAGATGTTCTACAAACCATTTATTTCCCTAAAGCTGTTTATATTTATACTTTTATATCATTTTTCAGGAACTGTTGATGCTTTCAAAGATCTTGATTGTGAGGTGGTCTTCCACCCCTCTTTCCATGCTCCTGAAAAAGGTGAATTTATTCTACAAGTACATGGCGGAGATGAACTAAAGCTAAAATGTGTTGCAGATGTAAGTTAAATATTTGCAGGCTACCAGGGGCATATCCAGAATTTGGGCAAGGGAGGGCTTAATAGTCCAAATCACTTGACCAGGTATCCACATTGATTTGTACAAGCAAAAAAAAAGTTTGCAGGATCGACAATAATGATAGAGGGGAAGAGGGATGCCCTTTTGCCGCCAGCCAACACACCATTTTAAAAATCTTAATATAATAACTAGGAGTCATAATTCGTGAAACCTAATACAAAGTTAAATGTTAGAAAGAGTTCATACACTGTTAGAGTGGTTAATTATTGGAATGCATTGCCTAGTTTGGTTGTAAATGCTGATTAATAAGCTCAAATCGGGTATTGAGAAATTTTGTTCTGACCATATATATACTATATCATTTGTTTTTCTAGCTCACCCCTACTCAAGTAAATGTATTTCAATACTTGGAGTATGCAATATGCTTTCTCAAAGGGTTAAACTGTTGTGTATTTTTAAATTTAAATGTATTGCTGATAATCATTTGTCTTTCCAGCTCGGCCCTACTCAAGTAATGTTTATGGAGAGGCGTGTTTTGTTTGGACAAGTACCACTTCATTTAACAACAACCCAGACAGCTGTGTTACATAATAATAGTCAAAACCATGCATACTTTCAGGTAAAAAATGTTGAATTATCTTCATTAAGCCTAAACAAAATTGTTGGGTTGTCCAAGCATAACATTTTTGATAATCTGACTTATTTTTTTTCATAAACATTTTTTTGATAATCAGCTAAAAGGAGGGTGGAATAAAAATAAAAATTAAATTTAAGTTTTTAATTAGCAAGTCATATCAACAAAGTGGAGGATAAGATAAATAAAATGAAGATTTTTCCTAGAAAGAAAGTTATAACAAATTATAATGAACAAAAAAATATTCCTATATTGGAGATTGGAATCAAACATTTGTTTTTATTTTATTCAAAATTGTGAATTTTTCATGTTGAACAGTTCACTAAGAGGCCAAAAATAAAATTGTATTTTTATTTAAAATGTATAAAAAAGTCTCACCTAGGCCATTCTACTTTAGTTTCTGCAATATTTGTTTTTATTGCCAAAATTTGTGATAACTTTATGCATTGCCTTCAATTTTCAAGATAATTTCATGCCTGTAGCCCAAAAGTCAGGAGGTTTGAAACATTTTAATTATTGATGTATTTCTTTTCTGTAGATTATTGACCCAAATCCTGTTCCAGGATTGATGGTGTCCCCAGTGCAGGGTGTGGTTCCTGTCGGGGGTAACACAGAGCTCAAGATATACCTCACACCTGGTGCTATTATGAAGTTTGATACCCGACTAGAGGTTTCCATTCGGGGCTGGAAGACAATTGATTTAAGAATGGGAGGAACAGTCTGCCCCCCTTCTGTTAACATTGATGTGGTAAGCTTTTATACTTGGCTAAAACCCACCCAATATTTGAGTTGTTTTATACATGAACAAAGATACTCTACACATTTTCAAAACCAGGGGCGGATTGCTATAAAACAGATGGATGGCCTTAACTTACAGAATAAAGCCAGCTTTAACACATAGACGGTCTTAGCAAAGTCACCCAAGTTAGACCATTGCTATAAAACAGTCTTTCCTAAGACCGTGTTGAGTATTGAATCTCGAACACACAGTCAATAGTAACAGTACTTGAGGGCGTTATGTTAGGTAATTAGTAGTAATTTAAGTTTTAATTTCATAATATGGTGTATGTTTAAACAGTTATAGTTAAAACAATTGATTAAAATAGGCAATTCAAAGTGAAATAATGCTGACACCACATTGTAAGTGATTTAAGACCATTTATAGCCTCCTCCAAGCAGGCTTTGATATTTAGGACCGCTAACTGCTTTTGCTAATGATCTATAATTAAAGACCAAGACCACTTATAGCAGTCCACCTCTTGATATAAGCCCATCTATAAAACTGATCATCATTCAATGTTCCAGTTAGTGGGCTTACTCTAGGGTATATGTCCACATCACACAACTGACTGTAATTCCATGTTCAAATTTAACAGGCTTTTTTTAAATTTTTTGATTTGATTTATTCGGTGTAGAGCACCAAGGATAACCCAAGAAAGTCTGAAGTGGACTTATTTCCAGTGGGGTCCTTCTGGTGGTGATTGGGCAGTACACCGGGAGACAATCCCCTACTCTTTTTCGAAGAGTGCACTGCGTTCTTTAACGTGCACATGAGCCATGCTGTACATGGGACCAACGGCTTAACGTCTCATCCGAAAGACGGTGCGCTAGTAGCTTGTATTTTGACCCTCCAGCCGAAACACAAGGAGAGTGGGGTAGTATTGAATCAAACCATGAGTGAGTCACGGTTCAGCGCACAACATGGTGATTTACACCAGCTAAACCAACTGAGCTAAATACCACTCCACGCTTATACTAGAGTGTATGTCCACACCACACACTGACTGTGATGTCAGGTTCAATGATAGTGGGCTTATACTAGAGTATATGTCCACACCACACACTGACTGTGATGTCAGGTTCAATGATAGTGGACTTATACTGGGTCAGTATGGTATTTTTCAATACATTTTCTGTCTACTTCCCTCTATGGGTAGGGGAAGGGTAGCGTAAGATCTCTCTCTTAGTGTGCCTTTATTGATTTGATGTTTAGCGAACCATTTTGTTCCAACTTTTACGGTCTTGTACGAGATTCCAGGTGTTTGAGCCTTTAAGTTCTTGAAAGTTATCCAGGAAAGTCTTCCACTGACAACTGTTGTGGATGCCACGACATATTTCTTCAGACGTCGTTCACATCCACTGAAATCGAAAATTTTGTATAGGTTACCTTCCTTTGCTGAGCAATAAAGCAACGTACAAAATATTATTTTCTTTTTTCAGTCTTCATTCCAATTTGGTGGTGTTTATTGTGGTTCTGAGCATGTTCTTCCATTTAAACTGATCAATAAGGTGCGAACACCAGCCAAGGCAATCTTTGACCTCTCACGATATCAAGACTTCACCCTCAAATTCGATACTGATGAGATGGAAGGTTTGTTTTGATTTAAACACATTTCATTTTCCTTCTTAATGATGTTTTTTTTCTAATATTTTTAATGATTGTTTTAAAAGTTATTTCACTTGTAGTAAATTGGGAGTTAATTTATTTTTTCTTCTGGTGTATATGCAATGCAGATAACAATTATCAGCATAATAATGTTACATGCTCTTCATGATATTCCAACATAGACTTATTTTTAATCTTTTAGTAATTGACCTAATTTTTAGTTAACAACTGCTTTTCCCAGTAACCAACGCACTGCTCAAAAATAGATATCTACAATATTATACAATCCAAGGCACATTTAGAAGATATTGATACAGTTTTGATTCTTACAAAAAATATATACTTCACTATAGAAAAAGTAATGGGGTTGCTTGTTATAGAAGTAAATAGTGTGCTTATTGTCTGAGTTTTATTTCTTTTTTAGTAAGTCTTTACAATGTACCTATTCCTATTTGTGGATGGTAAGAAATAACGTATAAAAGGATAAAAATTGATTGACCAGGACACCTATTGGTTATTGTCTACTATAATAATAATAATAATTAAATCAGGGGCGGATCCAGGATCCGCCAAAAGGGGGGCACACTTTTAAATTCCGGGTGGGCGTGGTTCTTAAGTTTTTCCTGACGAGCAGTGAGTCTGTTCGGTTGGTAATCGGACTAAAAAAGTTGGCCGAGGCAAAACGGGGGGGCACGTGCCCCTAAATCCGCCACTGTAAATAATAATTTTAACTAATGAATAATAGTGTAGGAAGTTGTAGTCATAAGATGTCTTTTTGAAGTTTCATGCAATGGTGTTTGTTGTTTTTATTCTGTTCTGTTTTTGTAATTGCCCCATGTGGGGTGAATAAAGACCTTTGACTTGACTTTCTATCTGTGTTAATGTAACATGGATGAAAATCTTGTAATGTTTTGTCAAGGTATGCTAACACTTGCATTTGTTGCATTTCAGAAACAGAAGATATTCTGAGTCCAGGAATCTATAAGGTTTCTCTTAGAAGGGCAGAAACTATCAACTGCAAGTTGATATTCCGGCCAACAGAGGTAGCATCTTATGACTTCAATATTGCTGTCACCATCAACCAAACTGAGCCACCATCACCAAATCCAACTCCATTCCCACCAACACCTGCACCCTCTTCAAGAAGCATCCAGCACATCATAACCCCAAGACCTCAAGTTGTCACAATCGCAACACCAAAGAGAAAGATCATTGCCACAGCTCTGAGACAACCTCTGCAGTTATCTCACCATCACATTGACTTCTCTCTTCCATCTGGATTCAGAGAGACTGGCAGTGCCATGGGTCAAACAAGAGGGACAATGCTGGTGAATAACAGTGACAAAGATATCGTCTGGAGTCTTGATCTGGAAAAATGTGGCAGAGCTACTGATGATGGTGTGTTCCGGTTCCTGATGCCCTCTGGCGTTCCTTTCCTTACCTTTAGAAAGGGAAGTGGAGGTGTTAGTGGAACATTGTGTCCTGGAGAGACCTACACACTTGGGGTCATGTTTTGTCCAGGTAAGATATAGTCGGCTATCCTGTTTACGAGAACATGTTATTAACAAATCACAATGCCTCTCTGTCCTTTATATAAAAATTCATGCGAACTGTATCAATTCAAGATAAGTTTTTCTGTAATGTCATAAAAGCTAGAAAGTAGTAAGTATTTTCTTCTGTGGAGAAATTTTTGGTTTTCTTTATACCAAGTTGTCACGTGTTTAGTAAGGAAATATAAATCATACTATATACCACAAGGATGATTTTTAACAGGAAAATCAACAGTCAATTTAAAAAGTACAGTTTATCAGTTCTTTTCAGAATGCCAGAAAATGTGTTTATTTGTCTACCTCTTGTTTAATGATAATAATGTTGTCTTCCATCTTTTCAGAGGATGCTGGTGAGTACAAAGCTGATGTTCCGGTAATCCTCAATGGCAACAAGGAACGACCTTACCAACACCTCAAAATCCATGGCACATTGAAATCACCCAGACTGACATTTGACCCAATTGCTCTTGTTCTCACACCAGTACCATTATCAACAGAGGAGTCTGTTGACTTCAGCATACAAGCAGCTGGCTATACAAAGTAAGTTCCTGTATGAGAATCCCCGAGTCTGATGCTTAAAATACAGTAAAACCTCGAAAAGAACCGCATTGGCTTGTTTTTTATGTGATTTTTTCTTTAGAACGCTTAATGTCAAGGCCTCTAAGCGCGTCACCATTATTACCCCCAGTTATTGAAAACAAACACCTATGGAACACAATCCATTCCACAGTGATGCAGCCTAAGCGAAAATGGTATTAACCATTGGGTGGGCTTCTTTTCAGGAAGAAAACTCAACAGAGGCTTCTTCTCAAATTGACTGATGTATATATTTCAATTTGCTAGTATTAAAAGTAATAAAGACTGGTGAAAATAAGAATACAATAAGATTAATACCAACATGATAAGCATTCATTGATGGATTTGTTTAGTTGGTGTTGTAGAACACCTAGGATAACCCAAGAAAGTCGGAAGTGGACTTATTTCCAGTTGGGTCCTTCTGTTGGTGATTGGGCAGTACACCGGGAGACTCCCCTACTCTTTGCCGAAGAGTGCACTGCGTTCTTTAGGGTGCACATGAGCCATGTTGTACACTGGACCAACAGCTTAACGTCTCATCTGAAAGATGGTGTGCTTGTAACTTGTATTTCGACACTCCAGCCAAAACACAAGAGGGTGTCGTGATGTTGAATCGAACCATGGACCAGCGAGTCACGGTTCAGCAAACAGCGCAGTGATTTCCACCAGCTAAACCATCTGAGCTAAATGCCATTAAGCAGTGGCATTTTAAAAGTCATTTTATCATCAGTATTTTATAGTATTGTTGATTCTTATGGAGTTAACAATAAAACATCACTAGATTTAAATATATGTGGTTGCAAAAATATTTTATGTCGATTTACTTTATTCAAGTAGTCTAAGAAATGGTGATTTTATTTTTAAAGCTCAATTTATTGTGTACTATTTCTAAGATCCTTAACAATTATATTATTACTACTGTTATTCATTCTTTAGGAGAAGTGTCATAGATGTGGAACTCCCTGACATAGAGCTTGAAGATGGTAGCACTTCTTCCATCCTGTCTGTCACATTCCCAGATGGTCAGACCATTCAACCATGCTCTGCTGATGATGGTAATCAAGAACCGTTCATTCTGAAATGCAGGGTCATATTCTGCTCCCCTAAACCGGTCTCGTTCTCTCAGCCTATCAAGTTTATTGATGAGATGGGTAACAGGTTAGTGTTTTTGTAATTACCATAGTTTTTAGCACTTTTTGTAGGGTGCCTAATCCAATGAGGCATATGAAGCTAGTATTGGAAAAAATAATTAAAATTGTGGAGGAATAAGTGAATTGAGATTTACCAACAATGCCAGAGGTGAAAAAATGATGAATAATTTTGCATATGCATATAGGACAGACTATTGTGCTTGTTAAAAATTTGGCGCTTATTAAAATGAAGGGGTGGAGCGGCTGAATTATTTAAACAGTGCTCCTTAGTTTTGTTTAAATAAATTACAAGACAATTTTAAAATCATATCAAGTCAAATCTTATGTGTCATGTTAAACAAACAAGAAAAACTAACTTACACATTCTATAAATACATCCAATGCTATATATTAAATGTTTAAATAGTGATTGATTTTGTATAGTAATTTAGTTTAAAACTATGTTTATTGGGTTATTTGAAAGAAATTGTACACTAAAAAATTTAATATTTTATTTATTCATTTAAAATCGAACAGTTTATCTGACACCACAACAAGGTCACAATAAAACACATCCAAAACTTCAAAAACAAACTTTCATTTGCTTTTTCTGAAAAGTTTGGTTTATAAAGAGCCAAACATTGGTTTAAACATTTTTTGTGGAACTTAAAAAAAAATGTTTCCAGTTTAGTGTGAAGTTTTTTTCTATTTTTTCTGAGCGGTCAGTTTTAGGGGGAATGACTGTGCAATAAATGGATAAACAATTAATATGCAGTGTTAAATGCAGTATTGAAAATGTAGATATACAAATTTCAGACAGCATAAATATACATTATTTAAAACGGATATGAAATGGGTTTTAGATGTGTTTTATATTTAAATTACGTTTTCTACGTTATTGGGCGATTTCAGAAGGATTGTGCTTAAGTTTCATTGCCCTCGGGGGGGCCAGGTGGGGCGCATGTAAAAACTATAAAAATTTGCAAGTAACGTCATTTGCGAATAGATCTCCATCTCTGCAATGGCCAACATTGAGTTTTTTGTTAATAAATTTTTTCAAATAAAAGATATATCGCTCAAACTTAATGTGCTGTTGTCAAAATGTATAATGATTTTTTTAAGTAAAGAAAAAAAGCATATTTACGCTCATAATTCTAATTTACAAGGATTTTAAAATTAAATATTAATGACGATTTTCTATCAATTTTGTCATAGTATGGCAACCTTCGCTCCATTCTAGATACCCAATGTGTGTATCAAGTCCACGAAAATAACGTCGCGACGACATTTTATTTAAGCCTAATAGGCCTAGGCCTATTCAGTTACTTTGATTACTTGAGTAATTAATACATATGTTTACTGTGTCTGACCTGTCGAAGGATGATGATATTTATAATAATAATTTCCAACGGTATACAAAATATATTTGCTCAAATTCAAGCAGTAAAATTGGTTTCAAAACGAACCCCCGTAGGCGTAGGAATGGATACAACAACATGTGGGCCTAGGGAAAATAAGCCCTCCTGGACCCCGGCCGGCTAGCGTTGCTGAATTGCTGTAATTAAGGGCTAGTGACATTTGGCCTACCAAATAACAGTTCCATTGTTTTCTAATTTTGTCGTAACCAGGAAAGGAAAGAAACTTTAAAATTTAGGACAGGACTGGATGAAAAGCTTGTGGGTAGGACGGTTTGTTTTGATTAAACTACGTGCATCTCTTGTCTCAGAAGTTGAAAAACTGGTGGTCGTGTAAATAGAAATTCGGATTGTTGTCGAGAAGTTTTTCGGTTTTATGAATAATTATAAATAGTCACGATTTTGATAAAGTATGCCGTTATCTTTCATATAATTGTATATTCATATTTAGTTTGTACAAGTAAACAACATACGCGTTCTTTACAGATTTTTAATAAACATTTCATGTATGCTTTAAGAATTCAATTAAATGCAAAAACATTAAAATTCGTGCAAGTTGTATGGCCAAGCGGTTAAGGCAAGGGATCCGTGAACCATAGTAAAAACAACAGCATAGGTTCAATTAGATCGGCTCACACCATGGTTCTGGTGGTGGAAGAAGTCTTTTTGGACTATATACCGTAGGCCCAGTGTACGCAAACAACTCATGTGCACTTTAAAGAAATCCATCTTTCGAGACGAGTAGGGGGTTACCTCGGTATACTGGTCCATGCACTACTCCTGTTGTGGACAACGGAAGTAGTGCAAGCACAACCCAGTACTGGCTGCATGACATGACGTGACTCTTGGGGGAGTAGAAAGTCATTAGAATTTTTAACATCTGGTCCACAGTGCCATGCGCATCTTCTAGATGGATACTGGTACATATACATACTGGATACAAGAATACCAATATATGGAAACATTTCAACTTAATTATCAAAATCAAGTGGAATATCACAGAATATCTGTAATAATTTTTTACAGTTTCGCAATTCTTGTTACTGCAACTGCTGACAACTGCTTACTTACTGCCTACCATTTCATCGCCAAACACCGAACGGATTACCAAATTGTTACGGAGCAAGGTCGGTCACTCAAAGGCAGACGCTCGTCATCCAAAGAGAGTGTGAATGTTGGAGAGGCAGTGATCCTGCCTGTAGAGTCTCCAACGAGGCCATCAACACGCAACAGTTCCAGTACAAGCTCCAGATTTGGTGCTACTTCTTCCACATATGATGAATCAACAGCTAGCGTTACTGGTAAAGTTTCATTTACGTCATTGTCATTACCATTTCTTGTACTAATAAATATATAAAAAAATAATGATTTTTGGTATCCCTCTCAAAGGCATTCAATATTATATAAATATTTCACTGAATATGTTGTAATTTTAAAAAGATCTTTATAATCAAACTCTTGTTTTATACATAATGGACTTTAATCCAACAGAATCAACTACCTGAAAGGTCCACTAATCAACTTAGTATAATGCATACTCCAAGCAATGAGATACACGCCATCGTGACAGGATTCAATATTGCGACATAAATTATGTCATCATTCATTCCTGATGATGACATAATTTATGTCAAAATATTGAATCCTGTCATGATGGCGTGTATCTCATTGCTTGGAGTATGCATTATACTTTCTTAATCAACTACCATAGTACTCCTTGTGATGGTGTTATCAATCGTGTCTCAAATCAGATTAGGTAGTTGATCTTTCTATTTAAACAAATTTCATACTATCTTATTTATTCTAACAGAGTCAACGTATCGTAGTACTCCACGTGATGGCGCTATTAACCATGCCACTAATACTGGTTCCAGCTATGAGCCCCAGAGCAGGCTAGGCATCGTGTCAAGATCCCTAGGCTCAGCCGCTTTCCCTGATGAAGACTCAGAAGAAGGTGTGTTCCACCATGAGGTCTTGATGGCAATTCAACGTTGGATCACCCTACATGGGTGGGCTGGAGGGCCTTGTCCTGCTTTCGTTCCAGATACTATGAGAAGGTAAAATTATGTAATGTATCAGTCTGTTTCTTTTTCTATATTAATCAATGTATTGTTATAAAAAAAAACATGATTTTTGCGACATTTGAGTTAATTTCAACTTTAACAATGCTAACAGATTTTAACAATAACATCAAGAACATTTTTTAAAACAATTATTAAATTGTTGTTACTTAACATTGCAAAAAATTATATTTTTAATAAATATGGCATTAACATCAACAGACGGCTCTTGTGACAGGATTCAATATTTTGAAATAAATTATGTCATCATTCCTGATGATGACATAATTTATGTTGAAATATTGAATCCTGCCATGATGGAATTTACAGTATCTCATTGCTTGGAGTTTGCATCATACTTTCTTACTTGAAGTTGATTAGTAGACCTTTATTGGAGGCTCTACTCTGTTTCTCACTCATCTTGAAATAAATGAATGGTAATAATACACTGCCTTTCAAATTAGACATTAAGCAGTGGGTCCTGTGTGTAACATGGCTCATTTACATGTTACAGAAGGCAGTACACTCTTCAGAACAGAGTAAGCGATTGTACTGCCTGATCACCATCAGACACCATTGTCTTTTTGTACAGTGAATAAATGTATCATGTTATGAATTCACATTCCCTTTCTACTCTCTAGTGGAATATCCAAGAATTCTGTAAACGATGCTGTAAGAGATAAGTCTGTACAGGGAAGTCCTGCAACCAACAACCAGAAGAAGAAGTTTGCCAAGACAATCTTTGACATGATTGCCCACTTGAGTGGACGTTCTATACCAGGAATTCCCATTGATCATGCGTTACCAAGTGACCCGACTGAAAGGGCGCTGCAACTTCACTGGATGTATTCAACATTATTAACATTTTTGAAGTGAGTACACAATTTATTTTTTTTTAAATTTTGTGTCACATCCAATGGAAAATTTCAAGTATAATTTATAATTGTAAAATTAAGTATAATGTGAGAATTAAATATAAAATGGTTAAAACAAAGGCATTTCTATTCAGTGCAACTTTCATAAAATATATTGCTTTTTATGATTTTTTAGGAGCCAAGGTGCATCGATAGCTAACATAAAACCAGAATACCTATTTGAGCCAGACGACTACCAGAGGTATATGATGATGCAATTGAAGTTACAAGATAAGGGTGAAGGCAAACTGTCAACCCTACAAGCCCTTAGGGTTGACACTACCCTTGATGAAACCTTATTTGAGTCTGTCTCTAAGAGGGCCTGGACTGACCTCCTACTTCAGTCTATCAAGGTAAGATATTTGTAGCATGGTGTCTGTTTTGGAAACTGTAAAGGCAGTTTTCTACTTGCCGAATGTATTTCCACGATTCATGAATTTTCACTCATAACCGTGTGCAATAGAAAACTTTTTAGTTAAAAATTAAACCGTGCATGCAGATTTTCATGGTTCATGAGAACAAATTGATCTAGTGTAAAACAGCCTTAAAACACATTTTTGTTGCCTTTTATTTTTTCAATTTATAAAATCATGAATTTTGTGACCTTCAATTTTTCATTGTTTGCAGTGACCAATTATTTTGCATTCCGCTTTCGAATTTTTACTGTCCGTATTAAAATTATTTAAATCAATCAAAAAGGTTTTTTGCTGTGACTAAAAGGCTACCTCAGATACTGTCATACAAAAAGCCCTGACACCACTTATTGGGATTGGACTACTGATTTGCCTGTGTGATTGCAAATAGCATCGGGCTGGCAGACTTAAGTTGTCAGGGGTGATTACCTGGTGTAGGATTTGGGTTAAAACCTTCCGACTATTTGTTGAGCCAGGACTCTCACTGCATGATGCTCTGTCTTGAGTTATCATTTAAGATATGTAAAGACACATGGGTTAAGAGTTAAAAAAGGCGGCATACAATTGGTTTTTTTTTTTACATTCAATAATTTGCTTTTAATGCACCCAATACTATGCCATATCTATCTAGGTGTAGTGGGATGGCAGAACATGTGCTGCTTGGTCTTAATAAGATCATGAGTTTAAACCCTACGCTGCCCATGACTGACCATGCTTAGATACCTAGCATGTACTGTAAATTTAAGAATGGTCCCTGTAAATAACGTCTTTTATGCCATGTTTCAGATTTAGATGTAAGATTACACTCTATAGTTAAAAACTATCATTGCATGGAATTTTTATATTTAGTTTACACTGTACTAATCTTTTTTTTACTTTTCACTGCATGTAGATGAAGCGCCTGATTATATTGTTTCATTTTATTTTTTCCCTTCATTTCATTACTAAGGCATGATGGTTCGAGTATAGGTGAAACATTTTGTTCATTTTAATGTTTATTTCCATATCTATGTGAATAAGTGCATAAGTGCATAGATACTCTGTATTATGCGCTCTATAAATGGTCCATATCAAAAGTGTGTATTTCAAAATATGAAATATCAAAGAAGTAATCTTCTACAGAGTACTCCTTACTAGTATAGATAAACACCAAGAATAATAAATAATATTGATAATTAAGAAGTTCTTATAGTGTACATATCCACTAGTGCCCAAGGCCCTTTAGGGCTTGGTGATGAATATAAACATTCAATAACCTATTTCTTCCCTACAACCCATGTTATGTCCTACATAGTCAAACAGTCCTACCTTCCTATAGGAAGAGGTATATCCAGGCGAGTGGGGGTGCTCAATGTGCTCGAGCAACCCCTTCAGATGTAGAAAAAAATAAAATATATATGAAGATTAGGGTCTTAAACACCCATAGGCCTTCCAATGTCATCTTACCTGCTCTGGCAAAATGAAGCATAAATCCAAGATTAAACACAGGCTTTTCAGATTTCTATGCTATCTGATGTGGAGTTTTACAGTCTTTACAATGATACAAACTTAATAATTAACATGAAATGGATTTGAAGATACACGCTTTGTTGAAGTATTGTGGCTGGATTCAATATTTCAACATAAATTATGTCATCATCAGGAATTAT
Source organism: Nesometra sesokonis (assembly GCA_025631205.1). Taxonomy (NCBI): domain Eukaryota; kingdom Metazoa; phylum Echinodermata; class Crinoidea; order Comatulida; family Antedonidae; genus Nesometra; species Nesometra sesokonis. Next base: position 18,572 of record JAOTQE010063709.1, read on the forward strand.
TGAAGTATGTATAAAGACATACACATAAAAGTTTAAGAAAATCATGAGTGAATATTCATGTTATTTGTAAAATAGTACTAAGTTAAATAGTACTAAGTTAAATAGTACTAAGTTAAATATTACTAAGTTAAATAGTACTAAGTTAAATAGTACTAAGTTAAATAGTACTAAGTTAAATAGTACTAAGTTAAATAGTACTAAGTTAAATAGTA
>JAOTQE010063709.1:18883-42149 GCA_025631205.1 Nesometra sesokonis
CTAAGTTAACCCTTTCATGTCTGAAACACTACCCTCCCAACTGCCTGAAGTATTTACCCAGTACTTAAAAGGTGGTAAAACACCCGAGTTTATGCATAAAATTAAAAAAAATATCCAGAAAGTGATAGGAAATCAATTTTGATTCCAGATTATGAAAAAAAAATTTGACCTTTGACATAATTTCAAGGTGACATGACAAATATGACCGCTAACGGGTCACACAAAAAGGGGCCTAGGCGAATACTTATTTACCAAATTTAACAATTTTTTTTTATTTTGTTCCCCAATGTTAGCTTGTCATATATAGACTGAAAAAGTCATCATAACACTATCAGTTTTCTCTAGGTGGGCCAAATAAAATCACTTCGTCCAGAAAACACCGTCCGCCAGACAAAATCGACCCTCGAAACTGGGCGTAGCCATTTTGAAAACAATTTGACCAATGGGGAATGTTGAATGAATAATGTGACATCAATACAAATGTTTTAATTGAGGGCAGCATACCTTCAAAACGATTTCTAAGAATTATTATTCATGGCGTCGGAGAGACGCCCAACGCAAAAACCTAGGATTTTTATGGCGTCGGAGAGATGCCCTACGACTTGAAAGGGTTAATCATTAAACACTTTTTTCAAACTTTTATTGAGTAAATTCATTCATTCATTCTTTCATTCATTCATTCATTCATTTATTCTTCGGTATCTTTATTTCAAAACACATAGAATACAGTCTATTATACCTATTGCAGCCACAGATGCTGAATTGCAGATACAATTTTGATTATAGGAATACAACATAAAAATATACAGTTATCCAAAATATCAATACAGTATTGCAAGGATGTACTGTGAGCTGAAAAAAAATGTTTAGATTCCAATATTCTGGTAAAATAGGGTAGTGGACTATATGCATTCTAGGCAAAGATTTTGTCTCATACGAGTCAGCCCTCGACGAATTTAGATTGGTAACTTTATCCGCTCGCAGGGATGCACTGTGTGCGAATTTTGCTACTAAAGCTTTCAATTCTACTAGATTTAACAAGTGGTTTAAAATGTCTCATAACACGTCATCAATGATTCTAAGGAAACCCAATAAATTTAAACACTTCAACTTCAAATCTGATTGATTTCACAGAAAACAAAACTTGATCTTGATATTGAATAGTTGTAGGCTATATTTTCATCAGGATAATGATGTTGAATGTAAATAGCACGTCATTAAACACAAATTTTTGCTACATGCATGCTATCTGTATGTATCTATTATTTTGAAATAACATTAATGTTACAGTGAAGGAGATCTGTGACTTGCACTTCACTTTGCCAGAGAATTCAAGCCCCATTGTTACTGCTGGAGAAGTGTAGTTGGTTTACACACACTTCACTAAAACCTCAGCATGCCACATTTTTTAATCGGAACACAATTTTTTTTAATGCACTTATAAATTATTTAAAGTTTTCACTTATTCACATTGGTATTTTACTTTCTACACTCCATTAGTATTACTGTAGATCTCTTTTAAATATTTTATTATGTACATCTTGTAGATCTTCTTTTGCTGGTAAGTAATAGTTAAAAATGTGTTGCCCCCAAAAATCTAAAATTGTCTTAAACATTTTAAAGTAAAGCCTGGCTCCTATAAAATCACTACACGCATTCATTATGGTGTGTAACCAATGTTGGGGATGTGTTGTTTGGGAACGATCACTGTGGATACGCAAAGAATTATGTACTATGAATGCTGAATAGTAAGTTTGTAACATGAGCTCTCACATTGATCTTCGAAACATTAGATTGTGGCTGCTGATTGGTCAATAATCCTGATTTATTAAAAAAAAACCAAAAAATCTAGAAAATTGAAAGTTGTTCAACTCGACTTTGCAATAAATCTTGAAGGTGTAGTGATTTTATGGCAAGCAGGCTAAACTTAACATTTATTAGCTTGAGCATCAGTTAGTTTATAATTTATTTACCATGATTGCACTCTGGATAAATCAAACAACATAAATGTTGCCAGCCAGTACAGCATTTTCTTAATTTTAAAGTATTAACTGATGCAAAATTTAAAACAATTTCTGTGCTCAAGTTGTAATTACCATGCTACTTCAAAAGTATATTCAAATTAAATCTCCAAGAAAATATTAAATTTTAATTTGATCATTTGCCATTTTTGGGTACAGTACATTTTTAACATTAAAACCTCTTTATAGTATAACAAACCTGTTTGTGATATTATGATTGTAAAGTCAATTTTTAAAATGTTTCTCTTTCCTAACTTTTTTTATCTTTTACTCATATATTAATATTCAGTTCAGCAGTTATCATTTTTGCCGTTCAATATAAAGTCATATTGAACTGAGAGTCAATTTATATTCATTCACTGGGTTTTTCTAGGGTAGCTGTCAAAAGCTACACTACTAACCTAGCATAGACAAATATGAATTTGATTAAATACAAGGACCAAGCCTATAGTGACTTATTTTTGGTTGATCTTGTCCTATGTAGGCCTGAACTTAGTTGTTAGGCCTTATGGGTGGTCTAGCACTACAAGCATAGGCCCAGCTTAGAGCCTAGCCTAATTTATCTTGAATGAATATTGTTATGAATAATAATAATAATAATAATATTGGATGCCTTACTTTTGGGTATACTGGAAAATATTGTACTCGCTGTCATGGCAAAATTTTGAATGTGTCTTTGACTTGCTCAATATTTTTCTGCAGGTCATACAATTTCCCTTCCAAAACATTGAATATTACATAATTCATATCAATATGTACTGCTATAAATTATTTCCTTTCTTTTACTATAGTATTTTTGTTACAGTCTGTATTGTATACTGATTATAAACCTTTTAAAAAACTTTTCTTTAATATTGTGTAAACAGTTAATTCTCCCAACCCGACCAGCCTCCAGACCTTGATTTTGTTAGGTTTTCTGGACTTTCGGTTCTGAGTTTGATTTTTGGGGCAGAATTGTGCAATTCTGGAAGAAAGCGTGAAACTTTCCAAAGTGGTACCCTGGTACCTAAGGATTATTAGAAAAATTAAGCCCAGGAGATAAGACCCCCTATGGGTTGCCATCTTGAAATTCAAAATGGCTGCCAAAATATAACTTTTTAGGCAATATCGTCATTTCTAGAGCACCTACAAGTATGATTTAAAGGTTAAACTTTGTTTTCAATATCAGCGAGTATCTTGCAATCATCAGCAACTTGGTAAAATGGTTGCCATATTGGATTTCAAGATGGCCACCAAAAATATTGTTTTAGGCAATACTTTTAAATCTAGAGCACCTACAGAGATGTTTTAAAGGCTAATACTATGTTTAAAATATCAGTAACAATTATAGCCTCATCAATTGTGTCAGATGGCCGCCATTTTGTACTTCAAGATGGCTGCCACTAGAAGTTCTTTTTTTTGGGGGGGTCTGTTTTTTTAATGATCCGTAGGCATTAGGGTACCACTGTGGAAATTTCTACTAGTTTACCTATGTTCATGTTATTGGTTTCAAGATTTTGAAATTTTAAAAATGTTTAATTTAATGGAACATTTGGTTTTTCAGGTGGTTGGTTTTGGGAGAGTAAACTGTGAAGTATTATATTTTATTCAATGTCGTTTTATGTAAATTTATTTGTTCTAATCAAATAATTCTGATACTATTCTTGCAATTTTACCATTTAATTAAAACAATGACAATAAGAACATTTTTAAGTGTAAACTGCATTGAATACAAATAAATTGTTCGCTGGCAGAACCCAGATTGATCAGTAACTGAGCTCTATAGTAGTGCTACTACACTTGTAAGCTCAAAATTCTACATTACCCCAACCCACCTTTGATAAACTTACATTAGAAAACTGCTGTACAAGCAGTTTTGAACTACAGTATAAACACCTCCTTAATACCTGGAGCGATTGAAGTATGCTTATTAGATAATGGCCTGCTGACCAATGGATGTTTAAAGAAGCTGTTAAACATCACACTCCCATTAATTATGGCCTAACATAAGTCTATGGAGGGCTTGGTGGTGTAATGCCATGTTATTGCTAAACCTGTACTTACTAAAATATTTTTTTATTATTATTATTAGGTGCTTGTTTTGTCAAGGGTAACCCCTAGAAGTGTCAAGGTGCATGCTACCCCTGGGGGTCAAGCACTACCCACCATAAATGCGGATCCTCAGTCCAGTAATATCTACAGTGTTGGTGAGAGGATTCTGCTAACCTGGCTGAACCATTTCTATGAACAGCAGTGTCACAAGATTTGGGTAGACTGCAATAAAGGTAATAATAAAATAATCAGTGCTTCTCATCCATGTTATTAGACGCATTTTCAGAGGGGACTGGGATGCTTTGAAAAGTCTGCCATAGACTATCTTCCTCCCCCTTCCCCCCAAAAAACGAAAAGAACAAAACAAACTGTTACTGATTTGGTGCTCAAGTCATTAGTGATAATGATGCCCATCCAAACACAGAAGCAAAGAAAGCTAAATAATAATACATTATTGGGCTAACGCTAGTGTCAAATTTTTCTTCGCCAAACTAGTTAGAACACATACTTGAGTCAAACAGTTTTTTGTCACTAAAATACATAAGATTGGAATGCCAGTATTACTGAAATAAAAAAAAATAAATAAAATGGGACAACTCAAAGTCTGTCACAAAATAAATTGACTATCAATCTTTACCAAGCAATAATGGGTCGCCTTGCAGTACCAGTGCAATTGGTGCATGCCCTGTTCAGTACAACATGCAAAAGTCAAATACATTGAACAGTCATAACGATTATTGCAAACAAGAACTGCTGCAAATTTTCCTTCTTGCCTCGTACAACTGAGGACTGGAATTTGTTGCCTCATGGAATTAATAGTATTTACAAGAAAGGCTTGATTAAATCAGCCATCTATAATTACTTCAGCATCCTAGGAGAGGACTAGGTCATCACCAATCCCTACCCGTGTGAACCCCTCGTTTGGGGTTGTTGGGGAGTACCTAGGTCATCACCAATCCCTACCCGTGTAAACACCTCGTTTGGGGTTGTTGGGTAGCACCAATACAAGGCAAGACAAAGAGAGTTCAAACAATGGACTCAATGAAAAAAACTCTATTTTAGAAATGTTTTATTTCCCTAAGAGTCTTATGAAGCCTGCAGGTACTGCTTGAGTTGATCTGATTTTGGCAAACAAATCAGAAGTACTTATAAAAGCTTATCCTATATTAAGTAACTCTTCTCTTCACTTCTTTAATTGTCTTTATATAGAGGCTCAGTATCTTGTCTTTCACCGTCCAACAGGTAAACAGTTATTTTCACGTATTTCTGTTTGTCTTTAAATTTGATGTGAATGCTCATGTTTTTTATCACACATTACAGTTGCACGATTTAATTGTAAATAAGTAATGATTTGTTTGTTTTAACTAAGAAAAAAGTTAACAAGCGCATGTAAACCATTTGAATTCCTGCATGACATGTGCTATGTCACCAAGTGATGTTTCCATCTCTGTCTTGATGTAGTTGAAGTCCCACCCGAGAACAACTTGATATTCTTCCCAAGTCCTCACCCTTGTACTGAATATATGGCATATTTCATGTTTGGAAAACAAATTCTATTCCAATCAGATAAGAAAATATAATACCCACTCCAAGTTTTGCCCATCAGTGTGTTAGATTCAATACTTTAACATTAAATTGTCCCCATCATTTCAAATTATGACATAATTAAAATACACATCACAAGTTTAATGACATCATACCATGCAAACCTTCGAAATTTATGTTGAAATATTGAATCGGATGATGTATCACAATTAAGGCAAGGCATGGCAACCCACCAAGTTGTTGCAAAGTTATTGAGAAATACGAAAATAAACAACAGGAAATATAAAGAAATACATAGGAAATTTTGGTCTATTTTGTTCAATAACTTTGGTTATCGTTGTCCGATTTTAATAATTGACCCCACATTTTATAGCTTACATCAAGTGTAATATGGTTGCAGTATTAAATTCATATTTCAATTTTCCGACAACTTGGTGGTTTTGCCATGCCTTGCCCCAATTACATTATTCCAAGAATATTCAGTCACATTCTCATCGATTGACACATTCTAATGTAATGAATGCACTTTAGTTTGTAAAAACAGTATTGTGCATTTAATAAATAATTTTTATGGTTCTATATTTAACAAGTACAAAATTACTATTTTGTTGTTTTGGTGGTAGTTGTATTTTTATAATGTGAACATCCTCACACTTGTGAAACATGTGGCAGTGCCAGGTAAAAGGAGACATGAGTCGAAAAATTGAAAATTGAGTTACTGTATTTATAGATTAATCATTATGTAACTACCCATTATTATCTTTAACATGCAAAACAAATCAGTTTCATAAGATGTTTCTTTGCGAAGTTATCAACAATCAAAGTTCGAACATTCAAAATTTAAGCTTTGATAAAACTACATTTGAAAATTGCTTATCAGTATACATTAACTATGCAGGGTCATTTTAATTTGCATTTTTTGAACATTTTTAATCAAATGTAAGAAAATTGTAAATGTAGCTTGAAAGTTTAATGTTTAAACTGTGTTTTTAAAATAAAATAAAATTTGAAAAAAATGAGCATTTTCTTAATTTTTGCCTATTTTGGAAAAACTAGCTTTGCGACTTATGTCTCAATTGGCTTGGCTCTGCCACATATGGAACATTTATTGATACAATTTGTAATTTATTGTTTTCCCGATCAATGCCTTCTTACTGCCTGAAAGATTTCCTAGAAATCACCAACGCTTGTTAACAACATTTAACAAAATGTTAAAGTTGGCTCATTTCAACATTAATGTTTTGCGTCAGAATTAATGTTGAGAACGACTCCTTTTAAAAAGCACCTACGCTTGTTAACACTATTTAATGAAATGTTAAAGTTGGCTCATTTCAACATTAATGTTTTGCGTCAGAATTAATGTTGAGAATCGGACTCCTTTTACTGTCCAAATGTTGTTTTTTCATAGTTCATTTTGCATTGTGTTATGATAGTGTCACAATAGCACTTCAACTTTAACAGGTGAACAGGCTTAACTTGTAATAATGCATCCACAAATCATAACACATTAAAAATAACCAAGAACATAAACAGAGTTGACAGCTGATCCTCTTCTCTGAAATAAGGATTTTAGCTGTTCCTGAATAAGATTCTTAAGAGGTATTAAAAAAACTTACAAAGCTATAACTCATAATTATTGATACAGTTTCTATTATGCTAAAAAAATAACACTTGTACAATTTAGCAAACACATAAAATGGTGTAATAGTTAATATATTTCCAGGAAATTGAGGATGCAACATTAAATTATTTTGAAACGTTTTGTAAAATCATAAATCTTGAGCTTGTAAATTGGAAGGAAGTTTTTTTATAAAGATCATTTTAAAATAGAATAGTGTTTATAGGGTAAGGTGCCCAGACATTTTTTTAATGATAATTTTGTTGCTTTTGGGGTCCCAGGGTACTAAGGGTTTTCACAAGAGTACAAAACATACTCTTTTTTGGAACCCCTCCCCCCCTTCTTAAAGAGTACATAATAAAATGATGGATTTTTTCATACTGTTTAATGACAGAAAACATTCAAAATCCAGTTTATTTGATATCTTTTATAACAATTGAATCTAATACTATACCTGCAAATAAGGTTTTTAAGACTATAAAAGTGATAAATTGATTGCCCATATACATTTTAAAAATCATTTTTTTTTATTTCAAAAGCATACATTCATCAAAACCCCTCCCCCAGCGTATGTTTTGTGCTCTTGTGAAAATGATGAAAATTATGGATGACCCCTAATGATGTCTAATAAATACAAGAGCGACCGCTCACCAGGTCTGCGTCCAAAGTGATTTCGGGATGTAAATGCATTTTCAATTATTAATTACTATAGCACTATTAGACCACGTCGCATGATTTTACGCTTTAAGGTAGTAGATTTGCAGAAAAAAATGTTTGAAAGAGCAAAATTAAGATAAAAAATTTTTAATAAATTGAATGTTTCCCCGAACAAAAAAAAAAAAAAATACAATAGCCACAGCCTACCGTGGTGGTAATCGATCCCACCTTCGCTTCTGTAGAACGGTCAGTTAAACGATGTCTTTACAACCGAGCTACTCAGACGCTTGTTGAAATTGAGCGTATTTTACACTACTTGACGAAATGCGTTTTTGGTGTTGTGGGTGTAGGGGACACCCTGGGATGTAATTTAAAAAAGGCCGATGAACGTTTGTTGGGAATGGGGTTTAATTTATGCGTACAAAATTTCAAGCATGTCCGTTCAGAGCTGGCGACGCTGAACGCTTTTAAAGTTGTGGTCGCAACAACACCAACAACAACAAGAACATAAGTGAGAACCTAAGGTCCGCTTCGCGCAGACCTAAAAATGTGAGTTCCATATCCAGTTAGTTAATCTTGTTGGTTTGCAAGTCCTGTAAAGATTAATTTCCATAAATACGCTCATTGACTGACTGTCCCAGACAGTCACAGATGCGGTGTACCAATTTTAGTAGAAACACTCAATGTGCTTACCCAATGAACTGTTTCTGAACATCGAACATGTTGTTAAATGTGACTGTAGCCATCCTCTAAACTTAAACAAATCTGAATTGGTTGATTAGTCAAACGATTCATTGCTGATTTGTTTGTGATGAATCGGGACCCGTAAATCTGCATCAACAACTATTGTTCCACGTATTGATCTTAATGGAAATGTCATAGTTATGGCCTAGCGATTTATGAAAACCATGCTTCACAATTGTATGTCTCCTTTAGAGGGAGTAAATAATGTACACATTATTTACAACTAGTTGAGGACTTGATAAAAAACATATAGACTTTAAGTAATTGTAATAAATAAAAAGAAAATTTTATAAAGAGTCCATTTTCCACTTTAGGACAATTTTGTAATTAAATAATCTAACTGTTCTTCCAGAGAATGTGGTCTTTTGAAATACATTTCATAGTTCAATAATAAGTAATTTACGGTATTTAGAATAAGGTTTAAAATTTCGTTGTAAATCCTTTGTTGTTTCATTCTGTAAATGGTAGGTTTCCTGCTGTTGGATATGAATAAAAAAATTATTAGGTGCCTATTCTACCATTCTTTGACGCCATTGACTGTACTGCATGTCATAGCAAGGACTTCAAGAGTATTTTGCCAGTTTGAAGTACAGTACAATCATTCTTCATCGAGCATCATTAAAATATGTTGTACAAAATCTTTTTTTTTAAATTACAAAGCTGATCTCATTCCATAAATTATATTATAGTTTATGTACATTCAATTTTAAATTACTAATAGTAAAACAATATTATTGCATGCCTTCACCACACAGAACATTAGAAAGTATTATAGTTAGTCTGTGACATGTAAATATGTACAGACGACCATACATTTTTTAATTCATTTATTGTATGTGTTTTTTTTTTGGTGTATATAACTTTAAAGATTGATGTATAATAATATAGTGTTTTACACAAATAATGTCTGTTACCAGATGTTACACATTCCAAACTTACTGCTCCCTAAAACTCACATCATGTCATGCAGTAAGTACTGGCTTGTACGCCGATCTTTCGTCTGTCCACAACACGACGTGTTCTACCACCAAACCAGGTATGAAGCCTGAACATTTGCAAGAGTTTTGCTACGATCCATGGTTCCCTTGCCTTAAACTGTTCGGCCATAATTCATTCATTCATTTTTTTATTTTAGATATCATATCTATATACAACAAATATAAAAATATAAACCCTATATTCTCACGTACTTGAATTTCTACTGACAGCACTAATATATTAATTTACTCCATCTCTGGTACATGCTGGAGTAAGGAAGCACATTATTAATTGTCTCAATTAAACATTTGTGCTACCAGAAATTCTACGCATAAAACTGTGTATCAAACTTCTCCAATATTCATAAAGTGAAGGGATACTATACACCAAATTAGCGACCTTGTTTACATCTGGATTCATGGGTATAAATATAAATAGAGGGTGCTATTTTTAAGTTTATGTATTTGTATTTCTTCATTGATAACTCATTCCAAACCATTGGGATACATTCATAAATCCTTTTTACACTAGCAACGCTTAGTTCTATTTAAATTGGAATTGATTAAACTTGTCAAATTGGCTGAGAAACATGAATGGTTTTAGGCCCGAACCATGCAGACAGTGCTGATCCGCTAGTGCACATAGCAGCTTAGCTCTCCTTAGTGGATCAACGGAGATCCAAATTTTGGCCCAGCTTGAATTATGTATATTTCTTTTTAAATGTAAATTACAACCAGATCAACTATGCTATTCTTAATCTTAGACTAAGGTAGATGTTTTCTAATGCTTTATAAATGATCATACTTGCTAAATTCAATGTGTATTTAACAAAATTTTTGGGTAACATTCACACTCGCCCTATGTTATGAGATAGAACTTCTCAGTTTGTTTTGGTTCTCGTACCTACGACGCCGAGTTTTCGTGATGTCACAGGCCATCGCTAATTCGGTCTATTGTTCACAAACATCATGCTTGCACTATTGTTTCTAGGCAGCCTGAAACTTACATAATGTATTGTTATAACATACTCTAAATGAGTATATGAAACATATGAATTATATGAATCACTCATATTATTTTTAAGGAAAGAAATAAGAGGTAGCAGAAATAACAAACTATTTTAATGAGTATATTTGAATATTCCTCCCAAACATGCTGATATGTACAAAGTATAATATATTTTCTTAGTACAATCTACAATTCATAAAGGGCAATATATATATTTTGACTATGTCTCTTAAACCAGTCAATATTTTGTTACAGGTGGAGTACCACCATCTCGATGGGTTGTCAACTTTGACTATGATTTGCTGGATGGCCTAGTGTTGGCGGCTCTCTTGGCAGCTCATGTTCCTTTTCTGGTATGTTTTCATTATTTTATTTTATTTATTTTATTCCACTAACCTGTGTATAAGCCCACGTCTTGATGTAAGTCCACCCCCATCTTTTACAGAATTGCCCAATCAACATCTTTCTTTTTCTGGTAAGCACACACTATAAGGGAGGTAAAATTGTACCAAAGTCAGTACATTACCATCAGTTTTGTGGACATTTCTGTTTTAGTACAAAAACCAATTCGTGACACAACATCCAGACTGATGGATCCTGTCGAGTGCAGAAGTAGAAGTAGAATTTCCACATCCATCTAGGCCTTATGTGACATTTGATAAAAGAGGTAGTAAAAAAAAAATTAAATACCTGATACCATCACTGTATTCTAAAATGATGATCATGTATGTAGCTAGAAAAATCTAATAGAGCACGGCTGGAAAACATTTAACTGTCAGTGGTAAAATGATTAAAATCCAGTCTCATCAGAGCCCTCCCTCAATAGGGGGCCTCTAGTTTTCTTCATCAAAAGAAGGGGCCATTGTGGTGGTGAATCACAGCCATGAGATATGGCCGAAACCTGTTCACAGACGAAATTCGTGCAGAGAAATTGTTCCGAAAGGTATCATTTTTTATATATTAATTTAATGGTTTTAGTGGTTTGCGGATGAAATTAAGCTGGATGGAAGGCCTTAAAATAAGCTTTAGTATGGGTTGAACATTCGGAGGATGATTGGCCCAACCCACCTCCGTCCAGCATAATTATATCCCTGAAGTATGTAAATTCAAATTGGTATTTTCTTTTTTAGGTTAAAACACACTTATGTGATATGTACACACACCCAGCCACCGCTGAACAGTGCCTGCACAACGCCCTCAAGGTAGTTAATGCTATGAAGAGTATTGGTCTCGATTACGATATTCAAGTAAGAATTCTTGATGATTTTGACATAATAAATTTCAAATTATTAAAAACCAGTGATGAGTTTTTTTTTTTAAGTATACACTATGACAGGGTTGTTCATCGTCGCTGATGATGACCTAAAAAAATTTTTAAACATTGAATAAAACCATTATGCCATTAATCTTGTTTCTTTCAGTATATTTTCTTCTTTGAAATAAGTCTGTGAACCTTTTCTCCACTATACTTTTACATAATAAAGATTTATATATTGAAGTACAACCTCACTGAATTATAAATTAACAATATTTTGAGAGAATATCCAGCTACTTTTCAAGGGGCTTTCAAAAAAATAGAAAAAATTATAGAAACATTATCATTAGCACTAATCAAATAAAGGTATATGTGGCAGAGCCAAGCCAAATGAGACACAAGTCTGAAAATTGAGTATTTTATGGATATTAAAACTACACATTATTACCTTTAACATGCAAAAAAAAAAATCAGTTTCATGTGATGTTTCCTTGCGAAGTTATGAACAATCAAAGTTCGAACATTTAAAATGTAAGTCTTGAGAAAACTGCATTTGAAAATTGTTTATCCATATACATTGACTAAGCAAAGTAATTTTAAATTGCATTTTAAAACATTTTTTGATCATATATCTGAAAATTGTTAAGGTAGTATGAAATTTGAATGTATGAACTGTAAATTTTTGAAATAAATAAATTTTGAAAAAAAAACAACCATTTATAAATTTCTGTCTATTGTGGAAAACTAGCATTTGCGACTTATGTCTCATTTGGCTTGGCTCTGCTACATATCAAGAAATTTGAAATTTTTAAAATTAAACAATAAATTATTAAATTGCATTACTTGAAGTTAGAATTTATTCCACACCACAAATCTTTTTAGTCAATAAATGCATTTTTTAATCTCCAAAATATGCAGAATCTCATATTATTAGTGAATCTAGATGCAGCTTACTTTTAGCATTGTTGAATGGATTTTGTTTTTTTTTTGTTTGGCTCCCTTTTGACGAAATTTCAATTGGAGCATTCAAATGAAAAATATCAATTTCCCCATGTGTTTAAAGTTTCATTTATTGCTGGTAGCACTATCCAACCAATCACATAATTATGAGTTTTTAGATAGTTTATTCACCACTTAAACGTTATGACTATGCCATGATTGAACCCAGTACCTTGGGGTTTGAAGCCAGGCATCGGACTACAGTGCCATTAGTTTTGATTAATAGTTAATTGCATGCTTAATTTGTTACCAAATTGCATGCTTAAATGAAGCAGCCACAGTAGCTAATCCACCCTTACCATTAATATTTCTATTAGTATTCCCCTACTATCCAAGTTCATTAGCCCTAAACAAAAATATTTGTGTTATCCAACCCGACCAACCCAAATTCTTGAAAACCAGGGTGGGTTTTTCTTATTTTATATCTCCCAATTCTTTGATTAAATTCACAAAAATGTTCCCAAAAATTGTAGTAGTTAATAATAATGTGGCAGAGCCAAACCAAATGAGACATAAGTCGCAAATGCTGGTTTTCCACAATAGGCAAAAATTTTAAAATGGTTAATTTTTTTCAAATTTTATATAATTTAAAAAATATACAGTTTATACATTAAAATTTCATACTACCTTAACAGTTTTCAGATATATAATCAAAATATGTTTTTAAAAAAATGCAATTTAGAATGGCCTTGTATTCTGATAAACAATTTTCAGATGCATTTTTCTCAAAACTTACATTTTAAATGTTTGAACTTTGATTGTTTATAACTTCACAAGGAAACATCATATGAAACTGTTTTTTTCGCATGTTAAAGATAATAATGTGTAGTTTTATAATTCATAAAAAACTCAATTTGCAATTTTCCAACTTATGTCTCATTTGGCTTGGCTCTGCCCCATATGTTTTTAAAAAATGGATATGGCATGATTGAACACAATTTGGGTTATTTCATCTTTCTCCATTTAAAATCACATTGCAGAAAATACTGTAAAAGGGCCTTATAAAAAATCCAAACTGACCGACCCTCTTTTGGTCTGATCAATTCCATTTTTTAAAAAAAGAAAATATGTGGCATGATTGAGGACACTCTTGATTATCTCATCTCTCTCCATTTAAAATCACATTGCAGAAAATAGAGTAAATTGGCCTAATTAAAAATCACAACTGACACCCTTTTTTTAGACCTAATCTATTCCTCAATTTTCAAGAAGTTATGATTGAACCCACTTGGGATTTGAAGCCAGACATGCTAATCGCTATAGGGTGCGTTCGAGCAAAAATTTTTCCGTGTGGTTAACCAGTTTAATTCACCGGTTCATAATTTCTAAAGCCTTTTATTTACCTTATTATCTGGATTATCCATGACAATTTTGACCATCAAATTGCTGGGTAGAATACAGTGTATACAACGACCTTCGAGCTGTAGGTGGCAATAAATCAAACTTAAGTCGATTTCCAATGTTTCGTCTACAGTCCAGCGCCCAGGCTATCGTCAATTTCGACGGTCCCTAGGCTCAGGCAGAAGCTAGAGCGCCTACTGCATGCTGACGCCGTACTCTTCTTCGCCTTCTCATATTCACGTCGAAAGCATAGGTGGATTGGACAGAAAACCTGTCCACATAACATCGCATCATTGCAGTCGTAATGCTGGCGAAAAGCATAGAAATTTATTCCATTTGGATAATAACCATGTAGTAGACTGGTGAGAAAGATAATTCGATTGAAACAGTAAATTTTGGTCGCGATAAAAGTGTGCATGAAAGTAAACAGGGGATAGGTTTATGGGATAGCTGTTGCTTATTTTCACATTAAATTTACTTCCTGAATAGTTTCGTTACACAGTATTTGAAATAATGTAAAATTTACTCGAACGCTCGAACACCCAAGCGCGAATAACCTGTGAATTCACCGGAATACGGTTAACGTGCATTGCTCGAACGCACCCATAGTGTCACTGATTAGTTGGTTAAGTTTGCTGATGTTGTGCTCTATCAATAGGGTAGATACATAGCTATGCTAGCCTTGGCATACTTCAGAATCCCTGCTGGCCAAGTTACTAAGCACCAAGTGCTGTTATAGGGATATTTCTAATCAATTCCTCATCTTCATGTTGCCATGATCGAACCCAGTATCTTGGGATTTAACGGAATGCTAATCACCAGGCCACAATGTCACTGATTAGTTGGGCTAATTTGTTAGCAAATTGTATGCCTAATCAATGAAGCAGATACATAGCCACTAGCCTTAAAATTAATCCTTGTTTCCTGTATGAATTAAATAAAAAAAATCCCCATAAAATTATATAAGACTTCTTTTTTCAAAGAATTAAAAAAAAAGATTATTGCTACATATTATTCAAAAGGCAAATCAATTTTATACAAGAATACATTTTGGCTTTTGTTAACCTAAATACTTATTTTTCTACAGAATGCTAGGTTTTCCTAAATTGTTTGGACATATTAGAACTCCTTTCCCTTACATCATCAAAATTAAAATAAAATACTGAAAATTATCTGAAGAATTATCATGACACATATTTCTTATCTATTTGTGAGGTGTCACCACAAAATGAGTCTTATACAAAAAAAAACAAAAATGAGTTATTGTTATATTGTGATAGAAGATATTATAAGCTCCAAGGTGGTTTTTTATTTAGATTCATAGGTTGAGTATAATCAGAAAATAATGTTGTAATGTACACAACTGAACACAACCTTTGGAGAAAAATCAACCTTAAAGTATAGAAATCACTTTATTTATTGTCAAAAAACTTGTAACAAAGTCGTGGCCAATGGCCAAATTGCACGTTACAATTACATAATAAGGTCAAGCTGTATAAACAATAAAAGATATCAAACACATAAAAATTTGATTTAATTATGATTGAGGAGGTTAATGAAAAAGGGGATAGGATAGCGAAACGTTTTGTACGAGTAGGCAGTCTCGAAATGTCATTAGAGTTTTGCAGGTTTCTACCGTTAACCTGAAAACGGGTTGGTGGCAATAAATCAGCAGTGTAAAGTATTGGACAAGCCTTTGGCAAATTTTAAGCAATGAGATACTCTCATGATCGAACCCAGTATCTTGGGATTTAACGGAATGCTAATCATCATCAGATCGAGTAAAGTATAAACTTCCTGCCTGTTTTTTCATTGATTTTGAAAAACAGCCTTTAAGAAATGTAGTTCAAAACATAAACAGGATGTTTGTAATTATAAAATGTAAATAATAAACTTCCCAATGCAACAAAAATCTCATTTTAATAAATACTATAATTTTTTACCTATTTTTGTAAACATCTCAAAATGACTGGCATTACCACATGACTCACATTTCTTATATTCAAGTATTGTCATGATCGAACCCAGTACATTTGAATTGAATGCAAGATTGCTAATTACCAGGCCAGAATGTCACTTATTAGTTAGGCTAATTTGTTAGCAAAGTGTATGCTTAATCAATGAAGCAGATACATCGCTGCTAGCCTTAAAATTAGTTCTTGTTCCCTGAAGAAACTAAATAGCGTGTAAAAAAAAAATCTCCATCAATTTAAATTAGAAAAAAAAAATTATATAAGATTTCTTTTTTTCAAAGAATTAAAAAGAAGCCTGAAGAAACTGAATAGCATGTAAAAACAATCTCCCTCAATATATATTAGAAAACAAGAATTATATAAGATTTAATTGGCAAAAAACAAGAATTATATAAGATGCAGTTGGCGCATCGGTGGTGTTTCAGGCTTCCAGTCACGAGGTCGGTGGTTCGGGGCTCACTCTGGTCGATTGTTTGTGTTCGTAGGCAAGACACTTTATCTACGTTGCCTCTCTCCACCCAGGAGTATAAGTGGGTACCTGGGAGGTACAAATGCCATATGCGCTGATCACGGCTGCAACATTATGGAATGGATTGCATTCCATAGGTGTTGTCCCAATGACTTGGGGGTAATAATTGTGAAGCGCTTGAGGCCTTGGCAATAAGCGCTATATAAATGTCATATTATTATTATTATTATTGTTATTAGGTCCGCGCGAAGCGGACCTAAGGGTCTCACTTATGTCCCTGTTGTTGTTGGTGTTGTTGTTGTTGTTGCGACCATAACTTTAAAAGCGTCCAGCGTTGCCAGTTTTAAACGGACATGCTTGAAATTTTGTACGCATAAATTAAACCCCATTCCCAACAAACGTTTATCGCCCTTTTTTTAAGTTACACCCCAGGGTGTCCCCTACACCCACAACACCAAAAACGCATTTCGTCAAGTAGTGTCAAATACGGTTAATTTCAACAAACGTATGAGTAGCTCGGTTGTTAAGACATCGTTTAACTGACCGTTCTACAAAAGCTAAGGTGGGATCGATTCCCACCACGGTAGGCTGTGGCTATTATTTTTTTTTTATTTCTGTTTGGGGGAACATTCAAAAAATTGTTTTATCTTAATTTTGCTCTTTCAAACATCTACAAATCTGCAAATCTACTACTTTTAAACATAAAATCATGCGACGTGGTCTAATAGTGCTATAGTAATTACTAATTGAAAATGCATTTACATTCCGAAATCGCTTTGGAAGCGCGGACCTCGTGAGCAGTCGCTCTTGTTGTTATTGTTATTGTTGCTATTATTTTTGTTTTTGTTATTAAATGTCACATATTATTATTATTTCTTTTTTTCAAAGATTTAAAAATAAACCTGAAGAAACTGAATAGCATGTAAAAAAAATCTCCATCAATATATATTAGTTAACTAGAATTATATAAGATTTAATTGGCAAAAAACAAGAATTATATAAGATTTCCTTTTTTTAAAGAATTAAAAAGAAACCTGAAGAAACTGAATAGCATGTAAAAAAATCTTCATCAATATATATTAGAAAACAGGAATTATATAAGATTTAATTGGCAAAAAATAAGAATTATATAAGATTTCCTTTTTTCAAAGAATTAAAAAGAAACCTGAAGAAACTAACGTGTAAAAAATCTCCAATATATATTAGAAAAAAAGAATTATATAAGATTTTTTTTTCAAAGAAATATAAAAAAAACCCATTGCTATTTTATTGGCAATAAAGAAGCAAATCAATTTAGTACAAGAATACATGGTTGTTTTAGTTGCCTACATACTTAGTTTTCTACTGTGAGCTGGTTTGTGCTAAAGTGTACATAGACATAAATTGGAGTAACCCCTTCACTTTTCTACTGCAAAATTGATGATGCTTACGTTGTAAGGAATTTTTTTGTGTGAAATATTAAATAAAAAAAAAATTCACCCCCCTCTCAAAAAACCTATTTATTTTATACTGAACTCTTTAAAGT
Organism: Nesometra sesokonis; assembly: GCA_025631205.1. Lineage (NCBI taxonomy): Eukaryota > Metazoa > Echinodermata > Crinoidea > Comatulida > Antedonidae > Nesometra > Nesometra sesokonis. The sequence goes on from JAOTQE010063709.1 coordinate 37,048, forward strand.
CACATCCAGTTTCACATAGGTATAATGTAATATTAATATTCAAGGATGCATGGCCCATATCCTGTGTAGAATAGCTTTTATTTGTTTTACCAATACTGCCCTCTTTTGTTATGGATCACCAACTTTTTGTGTGATATATAGCTTAAAAGTAACATTGCAACTAACAGGTGGTTGTTTCCTGTGTCTGTAAACATTTTTAGATGCAGAAAAGCGTATTTTAAGTTATAAACACAGGGCCGTAGCCAGCATGAGGCAGACAAGGCGCCTCGTCTGAAATTTTCAGTCCAACACTCGCCCCTCACACCCACTCCCTTACCGGGGACCATGCGCCTAAAGCCACCAGTCTCGCCTCGTCTGTTTTTCAACTCTGGCTACGGCACTGAAACAGCTTTCCAAAAATGATCTTGCATGTACAGTTTTGGATCAGTAGCCACACTCTGATCTTCGATCGCCTTGTATATATAGCCTGTTTGCAGAATACTGATACTAGCCCGGTTTTGTTGGATAAATAAAAGTGATGGTGTGCAGTGTATGAACCATTGGTGACACTGACCATAGAGAATTTCTCTATGCACTGACCAACTACTGCAGCTAGCCTAGGCCCAGATAATTTGATAATTTAACTGTATTTTACACTTCAAATAATAATAATAATAATAGTAATAGTAATAGTAATAGTAATAATAGTCTGATGCTTAAACACATGTACAAATTAACTAAGGATTAAATTTCTTTTGTGCAGTTTTGCGAATCTTATTGTCGGATTGACTTGTTTTGCCAATTAAGCAGGTAGCATAGAAATATCTTGGTGAACCAGGGTAGATCATGCAGAATTTACATACATAAACATAGCCCTACCAGCAAAGTTAGACATTCTGTTAGATCTATTCATTCATGAAGTACAATTTTGTCAGTGGTTTGGGATAAACCTGTAACATGCTAACATGCCTCAAGAACCTTTTGACATAATTCTTGAAAAGGTTTCAATGTTCATTCCCAATTTACTAGAGTAAGTGTCAGGGTACCCTTGTTTAGCAATTGACATTTGTAGGACATATTGCAAGTATCTATTCCTTTTGAGTACAAAAATATTAGTCTATGATTACACCACAAGTTCCAATGCAATTCTCCTATTACAAAAAAAAAATCATTATTCTACCAATATATCCAATGAATGCATGGATGTAATTTTGCAGGGCGAAGGTGGGCGGCGCCCACACTAAAAATGTTCCACCCACCCTAAAGCTTATTTTAAGACCTTTCACCTAGCCTAATTTTAAATTGCCACCTACCCTAAGCCTCTGAAAAAGGTAAAAATACTGTTTTTATTCATCATGACACCCACCCTTACATTTTTGCTGACCCACCCTTGGATTTTTCCAGCTACATCCCTGTGAATGGTGTCTTGTTCGAGACTTGAAATCCTGTTTTCCACACCGAGTACCTTTAGTTTTTACAGCCGGTTGGGATGTAAATTATGAGTCTAGATTTGAATTTGTGGGTCATTAATGTAAAAATGTTTTATAGAATCCACAAACATGAAGTTAAGTTTGAAAACTAAAATTCAGAATACTTGAGTTATAAAAGGTGTATAGAAATTATTTGAAAAATGATTTAATTATCAAATGTTGTGATCAAAGAAAACAATTTTTTTTCTCATTTCTTCTTGCAGTTTAAAATAAAAATTACTGGTACTATATTTCAAATATTTTCGTTTTTCAACTGTTAAATTTTTTTTATTTGATTCGTCTTCTTATAAATTATTAATCTTCATAATCAAATATTTCTTAATCCTCAGACTAATAAAAATGACTGATTTAATCCAATGAAATATTGCATTTAATTCTGTGTGTCATCAATGTCTACTTTAGTATTTGTTACAAACAATTACAAAATCCAGAAATATGTGGCATATATGATTTCTTTAAATACAAATCTTCGCCAATCTTTATCAAACATCACTGCCTCAATAATTTTTGCTGTTCTGTGTGTGAAAAATCTTGTTTTTACCTTGATGTTGGCCATCCATGTTGTTGTTGATTATCCCTGAGAACTTTTTACCCTATGATAGCTGTATTTTACAGTGGTAGTAGTCTCAAGTTTGTTAAATTGTGACACTTTTAAAAACATTTTTAATTTAAAAGAGTGCTATTTCTGAGCATCTAGAAGTACCATATTGTAGAATGTTCTCATTTCAACCCCAACCATTGTGGGGGCTGAAGTGGTGTAGACCATAACCTTAAAGCGTATACCACCCCTGCACTTTCAAAAATTTGACCCTGTTAAAGGAATGCACAAAAACTATATTTCTGAGCATCTAGAGGTGTAAGTTTCAGAAAATGTCAGAAATCACATCCCCAATCATGGTGACTCTGATATTTATGGAGGCTCTTTTGACATACCAGTTACTAAGTCCTTCCGTTGCCCATGTTTGATATGCTGTTTTAGCTGGATTGTGTTCATCTACACCACACCTTTAAAGATGTATGAAAGGTGGAATGAACTACTGTACACACATTAGGTCATTCAAATTGTATCTCAGCAATGATTTAGAATATCAATTTTATAGAGTATATACATATTTTTATACATATTTTTATACATATTTTTATACATATTTTTATACATATTTTTATACATATTTTTATACATATTGTCAATTTATTATATTTGTTCTGATATATACTTTGAAATAAAAGTTGAATTGAATTTACAAATAATGTAAATACAGTAACTAATTTAAATTTAACTTTAAATGCATTATTTATCCTATTAATACAATGTGTTTTAATCGCCAGGCTATAGACATCACTGATCCTAATCCCATATCATTATTGTTGCTATGTGTTCATCTCTACCAACGTCTACCTCAGTACTTGCCAAAGAGCACTGTAGACTTTGTGGGTTCACTTCATGCAACAGTCACAAGGCAGGTAGGTTAAGTGCATAGTTTTATTTTTATATTTTTATTTATAACTTATTTAGCCAGGATGGCATTTCAGTGGCATATACTGTACCCTGTTATAAATTAATCAACGTTTCGATCGATGTGCTTCAATCATCCTCAGGAGTGAGAGTGTGTGAGTGTGAGTCTCTTACTCACTCTTGAGGACGATCGAAGCACATTGATCGAAACGTTGAGTAGCTTACAACTACATACGTGGTGTACCGCAAACATTACATGTTTATTATATGCACTGGTTTTCAAATGGTTCTGGGAATAAAACAAACAACTTGATAACAGTGAAGGCATAGATATATGTATCAGCAAAAATTGTAATGGAAAAAAATGGTAGTGGGTTGTGGTTTCGGCCCCCTACCTAGGTGACCAAACAAAGGAACTGGAAACACATTTGCCCTGCCACAGGCGACCGGGTGCTCAGAGGCAGCCACCAAGATAATGTCGCCCCGATAATAATGCAAATTGGAAATTTGAATTAATAGTTTAAACGTGTTCACTACCAGATGAGTTAACTCAGCTAACTTGGTCTTGCACAGACCCCTTGGGACAAATTAACTCGAATTACTGCTCACTCATGTTTGGCAACCAATCCACTTTGTTAATAATGATAATAATAATGCATCCTCTATCATTGGGGGTTATACTTAGGTTTGGATTTTCAATCAATTGAAAAAGTTGTACAGTTGCATCAGTTAGAAGAAAATTCAAAAGTAAAAAAAAATTAATGAAATAAATTTCAAATTACACTATATACAGTGCATATAATAATTATATCATATCAGGTACTTATAAAATTAAAAGCATTTTTAAAATAAAAAAAAACCAGACCAATTATTAAAATTAGATGCTAAAGTGGTATGCCAATTTAAGATCATTGAATAACTGGTGATCTGTCAGTTGATACATTCTATAGTAATAATATATATATATATATTTTAAATAATTTAAATCTTCTTTTTCAATCTTTAGGTTTGTTTGACAAACCCAAGTAAGAAGCCACTGATCTATCACGCATTTATAGCTGGACGTGATGCAAAAGACTTCAGACTACCAAACGTCAAACAGATCACTGTAGCACCCAAAGGCAACTATGATCTTGTTGTCGAGTTTACTAGTCGATTCTTAAGACCAGCAGAGGGTGTGTTGGTCCTAGTTGGAAGGAGACTTGGATCAGCTTGTGGCACAACATTGGTGTTCAGTTTGAGGACCTCAATTGATAATATTACTCCCTCAGTAAGTTATTTAGGGTTTGCTTTTTGCTTTTTTGAGGTTCTGACTAGCTGCAACCCTGTCTTGGTCTGTATGAGTAAATGACTATAATAACTAATGGACAGACAAAAGACAGATAATGAATGGAAAGATAAGTCAAGAAATAAAAAAAAAAACATGACTGACTGACTAGGTAAGACTGAATTGGGTTTTATGATTGAAGGCATATTTTTGTTGTAGTCCCATATTCAATATTCAATGATCTACACAATAAAATCTAAGCCAGGAAATTGACTTTTTTAACCAAAAACTGACCGAAACAGCAACAAAGAAAAATGCTAACAGAACAACAAATTTTCACACAGTTTTATGAACTTGCTATGAGGCAAGCCAGTTATCTTTTCTGGTGTCATAATGCTATGGGCATCAAGGTAACATGCATATAAAAATGCAGACAGGGAAGTACAAACAGTAGACAGTTTCTTTTTCACATTGATTAACCTCCCTGGTATATTTTAACCAGGTACTAAAACAGATAGCTGAACTAAAGCCTGTTTTCTGTCAATCATTGAGTTGCGGCAAGTTGTGTTGAGTTGAATATCATTGAAGTTAGACCTACTTCAACTTCAACAATTTTCAACTCAATGCATCCCACCGCAACTGAAGATTCAACCGAAAAACGGGCTTAAAAATGATCCATCCTAGATGAACCCAGTTGGCCAGAATGATAAATGAATCTCAACTTGGCTAGCATGATCCTGTCATTAACAACAGAGCTCCCAAGTCTCACTATTTTGGCAGAAGTCTCACTATTTTTTAGTCAATCTCACTCTTTCACTATTTTTTACATTTTTTCACTATTTTTGACATTTTTCCACTATTTTTTCTGAAATTACACTATTTTTTTCTGAAATTACACAAAAAACCAATG